>JARACY010006696.1:0-15296 GCA_029255725.1 Scrobipalpa atriplicella
AATCGCCTTCTCAATATAAAGATGCTCTTGCCTCATGCCTCATCTGCAATTTTCATCTAAAATTTTTCTGCCTTGGGAATGTTGATTGTTTACTTTAGAAGAACATGACGTGGTTAAAAGGAACTCAGTACTTTTTTACACCCATAGCTGACCACATTTAGCGGGCTTTGATACATCATTATTAGGAATTTAATTATTAGTGTAGGAACTACGGAATAATGAATGACGAAATGTGTGAAATTGGTGTGATTTACTTCCGCCACATCACACTAAACCGTACAGGGACATTTCTAATTGCCTTATTTGTTTTTATTTTTTATTGTTTGATTACCTGTTTTCTAGATTCAAAAAAACTTAATTTTCACGAACATAATAATGAGGTAAAAATGGATGATGAAAATGCTGGAGCACGGATAGTTAAGGCACCACAAGGCGAAGCTGGTAATGCTGAAAAAGAAGATGACGGAGAAATTAGTGCAAATTACAATAATGAAGAAGGAAATGTTGAGAAAGTCAAACCGATAGAAGACAACGCAAATGAAAAATTATACAATCAAAAACAGGGGATGTCACGTCCAATACCGGTGTCACGACCAATACCGTTGTCGCGACCTATACCGGTGTCACGACCTATACCGATAACACTTTTAAGAGACGATGCTGATGTAAATAAAAAAATAATCAAAGATAATCAGGGAGCGCCAGGGCCTAAACCGATAAAACTGTTAAAAGGCAATGCTGGGGTAAGTAAAAAAGAAAACAAAGATACACAGGCAGTGATGGAAATAAAACCGATGTCACAATTAAAAGACGAGGGTTCTGTAAATGAAGAAGTAAACAAAGAGAATCAGGAAAAACAAATGAAACTAGTAGAAGATAACGTTGAAAATGAAAAAGGAGTCATCGAGGATCAATCAAACGCTGATGACAGAAATACTGACAAAGGAGAAAATTCGGTGATTCCACCTGAAGGTGAAGATGGTAATGATGAAAAAGGAGATGGAGATGAAAATATAACACCAGAAAAGGGTCAAAACGACAAAGATGACGGTGCAGTAGCTGGTTCGGGCGATACAAAAGATACGGAAGGAAAACATCCAATAAAAGAACAACAAGCCGAAGCATTTCAAAAGTATCACGCCGAAAGGATTAGTAATATGCAAGAAGCAATGGCCAACAATTGGCCTTTGGGCATCATACCGTATAAGTTTGACACTTCATCCTTTGGTATGTAGAATTTTATAAGCATAATATCACGAATTTTGCGAAGTATCAAATTCTAGTTTGATGCAGTAACTGTTTTTACAGACAATATACTGGCTCTTCGTGTGCGGGATGCCATGGATTTCTTGGAGGGCGTCTCTTGCGTGCAGTTCAAGGCATTGACAGGGAGGAGACCCGATAATTTCTCTTGGATCCACATCACCAACCCAGAGAAGGAACGGGAATGCTCTCATAAGACTAAGAAGAAGAGTTCCGGTGAAATCGTACGTATGATAGAAGTTAGGATATGTAGATGTAGACTCACTTTAAGACATAATGTGATAGTCAACACTCTTGCTTACCCCCACAATGCGTACGAGGCACACAATTTCCAATCCAATCTGTGTGTAATCTTTATGTGGAATGATGCAAGATTTTGTAGTAGTCACACTAGAGTAGGTATACCACTTCAAAAATATTAAGGTCGGTGGTCATCGTCTTGGTCTGTCCAGCCTCCAGGTACTTTCATTACATATTTTTCACCGATTCCAATTTTTGCTTGAACTTTCTTCAACTCATTTTGATCAGGTGTTGATCCTCGGCTTGGAGTGCCTCAAGCGCCGCGACATCCTACACTCCCTACTTCATGCCATCGGTTTCAAGGATGAGGTCACGCATCCCCACAGGGACCAATACATCAGGATCATGTGGGAGAATGTGCAGCCTAGTAAGTCCATTGCCAAGTGTCCATGCCTGCAAGATATACCAAACCAAAGGCAACACATATCTGTTGCCGATCTTGCAGAAACTATTGACGATCATTTCAATAAGCCTCATTGGGAAAATTTTGGGAGAAAAATAATTTCGTAATTTAAATCATCATGGCCTTTGCCCGAATTTCATGGGGTCGGCTACCTGATCCAGGGGATTGAACGTTCATTTCATAATCTAAGTGTTTTATTTTAATACATTATACTAGTAGGTACAGGACGAATAAATCTCTATAATTTTTTCGACCTTTGATTCCAAAGAAAGAAAACAGATATACCTACCTAGTAACTGATTTGAGAAGTCGCTGTACTCTTCTGTGGATATAGTCCTGCTTTTATCCCTTTATGTCATAGGCTGAGCATCAACCACCTCAATGAGCGTCTTCTTCTTTTAAATTTTATGACTTTTGCAGACCAGCCGATGACAGTTCAGAAATAACTGTGACTGGGACATTGATATTTTTTTCATCGCTTCCAGTACCTACTTACAGCATGGAAGCTTTTAAATTTGTTATTTTTGTATCAGAATATCAGAATTTGTTCGCCTTGTTACCCGGGGATCGAAAGGTGCTGGTCGAGTACGACCCAATGAGCATCATGCACTTCCACGACCGAGCCTACAGCAAAAACGGACAAGCTACCATCGTTCCACTGGTAAGTGTCACTACACGAATTTTTTATACAGGGTTATTTTTTGTATGTTCGCAGATAGGGATTGCTCAGACAACGAAACTGAAGCACTTTCAGAAATAAATGGTCCTGAAAAATTAAAAATAAAAACTTTTCCATACAAAACTGCAACTCAAACAAAAACAAAAGTGGACTGAGCAACCTCTACCCAGTTTGCAGATTGAATAAAAATAACCGGTTTAGGTACGACATTTGTCTACAAACAATCTCAACCGTTTATACGTGCCGGTGCAGACTATGCTGGTCCATTTTCGTTTGACGTCTTCAAAAAATACCAATTTTTTTCCGGAAACAGATCCACCAGCAGGGAATCACACTAAGCAAACTAAAACGTACTTACAAATCAGCATGCAACTGTATAATTTGTACATTTCGGGTCGTGGTTTTCGGCAGTGTAAAAACTTTCATGGTAGCAGTTTCGGAGAGAAATGAAATCTACGAAATAGTTTTATAAATAAAGTAAACCTTCTTGTTGTATTTCTCATGACATGACTTTACCTAAGCCTCTCAAAATCGCAACATATTTTAAAACGATAACCTACACAAATCGGGGAATGGGAATCTAAAGTTTTTAGCGTTGTTAGAGAATCATGAAGATCACCAAAATGTAAGTGTGAAGGTGGGAAGCATATAATAAGAAACTTGTCTTAACCTAACGATGAGACAGAAAAAGCTATAATGCTATTTAGGACCACAAACACACACAACACTAAATATGTGATGGCTGTCATAAAACTGTAAAATAATGACGTACCTAACGCTTTTGGGCAGATAACCGGTCTCCAAATTCAGCCATCAGAGATGCTCTCACGACTAGACACTATAAAGCTCAGAATATTGCTTTTGGACGAGAGTGTAACCGTCAAACAGTAGATACTCTGTTTGAATCTTGTAAGAATGTGATGCATAAAGAGTCAAAAATGGTAAAATCTGGAAATCCTCAGAGAATGACACTCGAAGGTGGAGGAAACAAGGACAATAATGCAGAAAATAAAAATGTTGAGGATGATAAAGACAGGAATGAACAGATTTATTTTCACACTAATAAAATCAATCACTGACAAATATAGAAAAAGCTATGAAGATTTTTTGGTAAATGGATTTATCATCATTTATGATTATGACAAATATATTACGTTTTTTTTTGTTAGCCTGGTTGTCCCACTGCAGGGCAAAGGCCTCCCCTTTCTCCTTCCATATGTCGCGATCTTGAGCCATGTTTACCCAGGTTCTCCTCAATAGCCGGTGAGGGAGAGGAAGACCAAGAAAACAGTGGCGTGACGAACTCGATGCTTTTGACAAATATAATTATCGAAAAAATATTATAGTAACAATTTTGACAACACAGATGCCTGGTCTGCAAATCCAGCCGTCGGACAAACTGTCCCAACTTGATAAGATGAGGCTTCGACTTGCTTTTGGCCACGAGTGCAACCGTCGGACAGTAGACGACCTGTTTGACACTTGTAAGAGTGTTATGCACAAACAGTCCAAAGGGGAAGACAAAGAAAGCCAAGATAGGCATAGAGATAAAAATAAACAAAAATCGGAGAAAAAATATATAAATAAACTGAAGAAGGGGAGTAACCGTGTTCCTGAAAGAGAATTTGTTCAGTCTAAAGAGAAAGATAACTCAGACAGTAATAAGGATCATAATAAGCTTGAAACAAAGAGAAAGCTTGCTAAAACAACAAAAAAACCAACACATAAACGAAGGACAAAAGGTGGTGGGTTTGGAGTACAGCAAAAAAAAATATTGTATGCTTAAAAACAGGTAAAAACAATTGTTGCTGTAATAATTTTTTTAGTTCACTACATTACACATAAATAAATTATGAAGAAGTAACTAGCGTTTCATTGAATATACGTCACAACGTCATAATGTTTTTTGTTGAAAATCATCTCACCTTTAATCCTGGTACCTTTTAATTACATACATAGAAGTTGTATTCTTTAAATTTATAAGTCAGAACCCATGGTCAGAACTTCGTAATTTTTACTGCTCATATTCCTCAAATAGATCATTCAGGTTCCGATGAGTGGCTTATAGGAAATTAATCTCCGATAAAAAGTCAATTAGCTGATCGTCAACCTTGTATACAGCAGTTCCAAACTATCGCCTCATTTATATGTTATTTACTTCTTCTTCCTAGCCTTTTTCCCGTATTTCACGGGGTCGGCTACCTAATCTAGGCGATTGAACGAGGGTACTGGTTTTTACACAGAACTACTGCCATCTGACCTCCTCCGCAACCCAGAAGGGAAACCAGACCCAATCCTAAATTAGGTTACACAACCTTTGAATTTCTTCTTAGGTATGTGCAGGTTTCCTTAAATGTTATTTACTATTAGGGAATTATATTTTGCTGTTACTGTTGGTCCACTGGGAATTATATTACATGACTAAGATTACGTAAATGACACATCGCTGCCTTTCAATTTTTAATTATTCATCAATCATATTAATATGAATAGGGATGTTGACTGGGTGGCTAAAAAAATTCAAAACGTTTATACTTAAAACTGATGGCTAAAATAACTGTGGGTCTCATTCATTATTTGAAAATAAAATGCACATTTAGATTTAATAATCGAGGTCAACCATAGAAGTTATTGATTTGAGTGGTCAATATTTACAAGCCAGTGACGTCACAAGCCAGTATTTTCATACAAAAAAGCGTTTTTGACATTTCATAAAAAGTTGCTGATTTGACTAGTAGTCAAATAGCGTATTCATGGATAGAATAATGATAGTAAACATTTTGACAACACAGATGCCTGGTCTGCAAATCCAGCCGTCGGACAAACTGTCCCAACTTGATAAGATGAGGCTTCGACTTGCTTTTGGCCACGAGTGCAACCGTCGGACAGTAGACGACCTGTTTGACACTTGTAAGAGTGTTATGCACAAACAGTCCAAAGGGGAAGATGACATAAAAAGCCTAGATAGACTTAAAAGTCAAAAGGGAAAGGAAAAACAGACAAATAAACTGAAATCACTTAGTGGAAAGAAGGAGGATTCAAATGAGCACACAGACACATCTACTGTTGAAAGTGAAGAGAAGCATACGAAGAAACAGAAAATGGCGGGCAAAAAAATAAATGACAATAATGACCATACTGACACGTCTACTGATGTAAGTGGAGAAAAAAAGGCGCCCTAGGAGGAGAAGAATGAAAAATTTGGATTATGTGATGAGATTATGTGGGTCATTAAATACCATAGAAATATTATTATACTTTAAATACCAACCATAAAATTGTTTGTTTTCTTTAATTTTCGTTTACGTCACGATAATATTTTAAAGTAATCGAAAAGCTATCACAAAAAACAAACTGGTAAGTCCCTCTATAAACAATTTTCTTCCAGCTGACATACGGATGAAGACATGTACAATAAGAATATATTTTTGAAAACCAGTCGCTTCGAAATGTGAAACAATGTATGGAATTTGATTTGACACAAAATAGTAGTTTGGGACCCCCATTTAATTATTTATTTTATTTTATTCGGTTTTTAGTATTTGTTGTTAGAGCGGCAACAGCCATGGACATAAATACACAACTATCTGGCTTCACAGTTTTTCTTTTTGCTTTATACTTATAATGGCTTCCATCCATGAGCTACAGCTGGATGACAGACGGACAAACAGACAGACGGACAGACAGACATCTTCATAAAAATGAATAAAATTTATTAATTTAAGAAATAGAAAGTACTAAACTAAAAATATTCCAGAATTTTAAAAAAATGTTTACGAGTTTCTTCTTTTGCGTGGTGACGCCTTATTAGGCGTAGAAAGTGTGTGCAGTGTTAAAGTAGCCCACCTTTTAGGGCTCAGATGGCTCAGAATAAAAACTCTTTGTACTTTTTAGGGTATGAACTTGTGGTATGAACTATGAACCTGAGTGGCGAAGCGTGCGACGTGCCTTAGAGGGGCTCTGTATCTTTGTTTGGGGGTTCATCTCAAAGGGCTTCGATTTTTCCTAAAAAAATAAAAACGCTCGGATTGAAAGGGAAAATTTTAGACGCCCATTACATAGCGGCGGGGCAAAGTTAGGAAACTCCATAAAGAAAACCTTATGTTAATAATAGCGAGCGTAGCGAGCGCGAGATTTCACGATATTGACCCAGCGCAGTGAGCGCGAGATTTTACGATATCGATTGATATATTTAACTCATAAAAAAACAGAAGCGATAGTGTTGTCATCAAGTTTAATCAGCTTTTTCTTCGTTGTCTTCTGCGGCCTCGTGCTTCTTCCTCTCGAGGCACTGCTCGAAGTAAAGCAGGCTCAGCTTTTGCACGTCTGTTGAGCTCAGCCCTTGCCAGTGCCCCATGGCCCATCCGTCGTTCTGGTAACACAAAAGTATTTACTTAGGGTTGAGCCAAAAATTTATAACGCGAGCGTAGCGAGCGTAAAATCCTAAGTTAGAGATCTAAAATAACTCATAGTTATAGTAAAATAATTCATATTGCGAGTGCAGGATGCCACGATACGATACTGATAGAGGTTTAGGAGTATTTCCTTGAGGCCAGTTGGCCGAGTGATGACGGATGGGAAAAGGGTAATTACCCGCCTGGTCGGGTGTTGTGACCAGGGGACCGGAGTCCGACTGGATGAATTCGGAAGTTGTATATATGCAGATCGCCGTGCAAACTTCGATACCGCGTTTCAGGATTGTTAATTCTTGATGTGGCGCCATCTATGTGCGCTACAGAGGTATATTAACTTATGACGCGAGTGTAGCAGGTGTAAGATATTCTCGAGGTACTCTATTCATATCCCGAGCGCAAAATTTAACATATTGATATAGGTGCACTGCGTTCACTAAAATTGCGAGCGGAGCGAGCGCGAGATATGTCGTTATAGATTGAGGAATATCTAGATCGCGAGCATAGTGAGTGCAATACAATAAGGCTTATCACGCACAGCGATTTCACTCGCGCGAAAAAAATCGCGGGTCGGAAATATTCGCGCATATTATGTGGAAGCTCACGCGATTTTTTTCCGCAAGTACGTGCACCTTCATACAACTCCATACGTATCACAGATTTTTGCGGATTTAATTCGCGCGAAAAAAATCGCTATGCGTTCTAAGCCTAACTGATATCGCGAGTGTAGCGAGCGAAACACGCTATTGATCAAGGTATAATAACTCATAGTGAAGTGTTTCCATGCTGGGTTGGGAGCGATAGAAAAACATAGAATGTGCCAGCTGCTGCATCTCCTCCCGGGCATGCTGTAAAAACCAGCTAAGGGATTCAAGAGTTTCAGTATATTGTAATTTAGGCGATGGGCTGACAACCTGTCACTACAGCAATATACAGATCTATATTAAACAACCCTCAAAACTTGTCAGACGTGGCTTAACGACCTTTGGTTGGGTCGTTGACGCTCTGCCTAACCCATTAGGGATAAAGGCGTGATTTATGTATGTATGAGTGAAGTGATGAATTTTTAAGAAATATCATATAAGTGGAAGGAAAGAGAGGGAGAGGAAGACCAAGACGCAGTTTTTTCGACAAAGTGAAGGAGAAAATATAAACGTCAAGTCGTACCAGGAGGCCAAAGAACTGGCATTGGACCGGGAGCGATGGCGAATGCTCCAACGACAAGAGCGCTGCTCTTAAATTTAAGAAGAAGAGTGAAGTGATTGTTTACGTTATTGATCGAATTCTACTAAGTAATTTTAAAAAATAGTACTTAAATTCTACTAATAAAATAAAAAAGTCATACCCAAATAGGATACATGATGTTGGTGACACCATTTTTGATCTGTAGCCAGGGGTAATGCATAACGCTCTGGTAGTCGTAGGGGAAGCCGACAGCAGCCGCGGGAGGCAGTTTCCCTTCCATTTCCTTCTTCACTTCTATGAGGCAGAAATATGAGAAATATTGTTAGAAATTCGTAGTTGTAAAAATCACGATAACTAATTTATAATGTCTGCCGGTCAAGGCATTGTAAAAGAAATCGAAGGGGACTTTGTAGTATTCAGGACTAATGTCTACATAAAGATGTCAAGGAAACACAAAGTTGATATTTGTTAGATTTTACTCAGTTTGGTTAGGACATTGCAGACTGAATTACCTGATTGTTCGAAAAGTAAAAGGACTCCGTCCGTGCTTCGAAGGGCACCGCTAAGCCGCCGATCCCAGTGACTGTCTTTGATAGTAGTCGTTACACAAACCATGTCAGAGGCCTATTAGCTGCTCTATTAGGCGATTATAAACTCTGACACCAGGGTTCATCAGGTCGATAGACTCGAAACCCACACGACAAGAAGAAGAATTGGATAGGGGCTCTGCTCAGTCTTCTAGTCTGTTCGGTCTAAAGGGCAAGAGAGCCAGTCAAATTACTAGCACAAGAGACATTCTATCTTAGGTCTCACGGTGTGCAACGCACTCTGCTATTTCACTAGGATCTAGTGGGATAGTAGCTACGGTGCTGCTTACCATCAGGTAGGCCGTATGCTTAGTTGCCACTGTAAAACATTTAAAAAAAACCTGGCGTGAGTTTGTCCCAAACGATGTGCAGGAAGTCATCTCTATCGTGCATGTTGTGTTGGTGCTCGAGGCCCAGGATGTGCACGAACACGTGGAGCAAGTCGTTCACAGAGTTGAAGCAGTCCGCGTTCAACTCTATCACTGATTCCTTCCCGTCCTGGAATTGTGGAACTTGGTTAGCATTAGCACCCTGGGCGGCATTAACTCTGGCTCATGAATCTTGAAAGAAAGGACGGACCGAACATTTTGGTATTTAAAAGTCAATACTTTCTTTCGAATATGTAAAAGACGACATATGAATAAAAAGTGTGTGAATAGGGTTTTGATGCGGCCTATGAGATGAGAGTTATGAAAGGCACGAAAACGTTACATTAAGAAAGGCCAAATTCGACGGCTTCCCACAAGATGAACAGCTGAACTTTTAATCGGTGAATGAAACTGGTGCACGACCGCACAAATTGAAATATAGGGGACACTTATGGGGCATGGCAAATAGGAAGCGGTGCGGCGCCGTTGCGTCGCCAATGCGTCGTTTTTGTATAGAAACTTCAAATCAAGCTGCGCTGCGCAGACGTAAATTACATACAAAATTGACGCGCCTCCGCCTCGCCCGCGCAGCACCGCTTCCTATTTGCCATGCCCCTATATTTACCAGTGGACGGCCTCCTTGACGTAACTCAAAAGCTTGTGTTGCACTGATGTCACTATAAATGGGTCATGGCTGTCCGCGGTATATGTGCGCCGACACCACCGGGCTACGGATACGGATTACACTACACTTCGCGCCCACCGCAAATGCGTAGTGGTAGAGAGTGGGAATGGGATTTAATATGAAGGACGATAATTTGAGATACTGATGTATGAACATAATGGCGAAATGGCGATGAAGATGGATGAATATAAATAATGAAGAATGAGACCCGCCTCTCCTGGATTTTTCCCTCCAGCTGGCGGGCACTTGCAGCCGGGCTCAGCGGAGCGTTTAAATACCAGCACATTACTGGCGTGCCTCCTAGACGGCACTGGCTTATGAAGCGCTTGAGGGTTGATCAGCTTCGGGCTTCGCTTTACACGTGCGAAAGTTTTAATTAATCCTTTTGCTGTAGTCGACAAAATAAATATATAGTTATAAAATGGCGGAATGACATAAACGTACCCTATATGAAACTGAAAATTATGTTTTATATCTTTGGGAAATATTTTTTTGAGAGCTATTCCCGAATGGTTTAGCTTACACATAAGCATCTTTAGGGGTTTATACACAAATACACAATGATATACTTCCATGCTGGGCGTCTATTCTACTCGAAAACGCTCGCCTCGCCCCGTCGAGTCGAACGCCGTTCGTCATAAGCTTGATGGGTCCCGTCAAATACAGTGTGAAAGTGAAGCAAGATAAGCTATCATAGACTACTATAGACTTATAAATAAACCTACTTCCGATTGATAATGTTTAATGCTAAGGTTTAATGAGATTGATTGATTGATGTTTACTCTGAAAATAATTCGACGTAAAAAAATGCCAAGTTTTCGATCATAAGCCTTGAAAAGTAGTAAGTGAATAGGTAAGATAATACATACATACTATCACGTCTGTATCTCTAATGGGGTAGACAGAGTGTTAACGACCCAAACAAAGGTCGTTTCTCGTTCCTCTACGTATGTTTGAGGTTTGTTTAAGATAAATCTGTATATTACAATGACATGTTGTCAGCTTCTTTATTCCCATTATCTGGGGTCGGCTCTCCTTGTCCGTCTTCTATATTCTCAGCCCATCGCCTAAATTACAATATTGTACTTCAGCCCTTGCATGCTTTTATAGCCTGCCCGGGAGGCGATGCAGCTGGCGCATTCTATGTTTTTTTTTAGTATGCAAACTTTACTCTCGGTCCAGCATGGAAAGAAAAACAAGCTTTACGTGCTTTTCCCGAGTTACCAGTGAAGACAAAAATCTTTAATTCCTGGTAGGTACCTAACTAGAAAACGTTGCATCGTAAGGCCTTCACTCTAACACACTGTGCCGCCAGCATATTGTCGCCGGTCATGCCGCCAGCATTATCGCCGCCAGCCTGCCCGCCGGCAAGCCGCCGGCATGCCGTGCGATTTTCGCGCTGAATAGTTTTTAACATAAAACTGCACTTTATGTTAAAAGCAAAATATTTGGCACAGTGCTAGTTACATGACAAATTTTTCGTGTCTTTTATTGTTTAGCTGGGCTCTTAGGCTAACTCACCTCACCAGGTACTCCGAACCTTCGATTATTCAAGTTTTAATAATGTTTCCTTTATCTGCATACAAAACCTGATTCACTTGCTAATTTTCAGCTTTATAGGTTAAGGGGAAGTACCAGTTCTATTTTGATAATCCCTATATGTGTCAGTCGGTGGGTGTAGTTTTCGCCTAACTTGGCATATTCATTTCATGATTCTAGCTTTAGGATCTGCGTTGATGAGTTCGTTAATCATTCAGTAAGATTTTACATTATCGTTCATTATTCTTTCGCTATATCTTTTTAAGTATTGATCCGAGAAGAAAAGTTTTTTCATAAAATGCAGCATTTTTGATTATGTAAGCGAAAAACTTAAAAGTGGGACCTATTTTGGCCCCCCGCCTGGTCTTCCAGCCTCCTACATATTGGAACGTTTACTATGTTTTCTGCCTAAGCATAAAGCACTCTGAACATTTTTTTTGTAGAAATGGTTTAACATATATCTCACGCACTCTACTCCATAGTACTGGAAGCTCCGGGGCTCGAACTATATGTATTTTGATTTTTTACACAAAAGCTCCAAGACAGATTGATAATGATTGATTGCAAATTTATTTGCACATAAACCCTTATTTTAAAACCTTTAGAACCATGTGACCTCCGGAACCTCCTGTCATTTTATGCTAGTCTATAGTGTCAGCTTAAGTGTCAGTCAGTCAGTCAAGTTAAAAAATTAGATTTTCTGTATATTATTTAGAAATAAACATCTAGAAATCAACTGTCTTCTACACTGTAGACTTTACACAGTTTACCAACGAATCCCAAAATTCTTCAGTCACATAACGCGCAACGAGAACTCCCCATAGAACTGCTGGTGGTGCAGGCAAAAGTGGAGGGGAAAATGCCTCGCAGCCGCTCATCAACTAGATGGACGGATCAGATAAAATCTGTGATCAAGAATACCATTACCGAATGTTCGCACGAAGCCAGTAATAGGACTAGATGCCAATGCATCGTTAGACAGGCTACACAGAATCCTGCCAATTCCTGGCCACGACCACTCTGCCAAGAGTAAAAGACTAAGAAGAAGAAAAAGAGAAATCCAACATACAGACAATTTCGATGTGCGAACATTTCCATGAAACTCATCCCACCGCATAATAATCAGCGGTAGTTTATTTTAGGGCACAGACTTCCGCCCCATTTTAGGAAGCAGGAGTCTCTGCTGATCAAAGCAAACTAGTACTCCGACCCTTGCATTATCCTTTTTATCGACGTCCCCAAATCGGCCCAAAAATCTAAGGGGAACCAAATATCTGTAACTATTATATTTAGAGCAGATTTGCACATTGAGCACGGCCTCGGAGAGAATAATTGTGATAGTTAAGTGTACGTACGTGTACTAACAGCTTAATTGTAGTGCGTGAGATATATGTTAAACCATTTCTACAAAAAAAATGTTCAGAGTGCTTTATGCTTAGGCAGAAAACATAGTAAACGTTCCAATATGTAGGAGGCTGGAAGACCAGGCGGGGGGCCAAAATAGGTCCCACTTTTAAGTTTTTCGCTTACATAATCAAAAATGCTGCATTTTATGAAAAAACTTTTCTTCTCGGATCAATACTTAAAAAGATATAGCGAAAGAATAATGAACGATAATGTAAAATCTTACTGAATGATTAACGAACTCATCAACGCAGATCCTAAAGCTAGAATCATGAAATGAATATGCCAAGTTAGGCGAAAACTACACCCACCGACTGACACATATAGGGATTATCAAAATAGAACTGGTACTTCCCCTTAACCTATAAAGCTGAAAATTAGCAAGTGAATCAGGTTTTGTATGCAGATAAAGGAAACATTATTAAAACTTGAATAATCGAAGGTTCGGAGTACCTGGTGAGGTGAGTTAGCCTAAGAGCCCAGCTAAACAATAAAAGACACGAAAAATTTGTCATGTAACTAGCACTGTGCCAAATATTTTGCTTTTAACATAAAGTGCAGTTTTATGTTAAAAACTATTCAGCGCGAAAATCGCACGGCATGCCGGCGGCTTGCCGGCGGGCAGGCTGGCGGCGATAATGCTGGCGGCATGACCGGCGACAATATGCTGGCGGCACAGTGTGTTAGAGTGAAGGCCTTACGATGCAACGTTTTCTAGTTAGGTACCTACCAGGAATTAAAGATTTTTGTCTTCACTGGTAACTCGGGAAAAGCACGTAAAGCTTGTTTTTCTTTCCATGCTGGACCGAGAGTAAAGTTTGCATACTAAAAAAAAACATAGAATGCGCCAGCTGCATCGCCTCCCGGGCAGGCTATAAAAGCATGCAAGGGCTGAAGTACAATATTGTAATTTAGGCGATGGGCTGAGAATATAGAAGACGGACAAGGAGAGCCGACCCCAGATAATGGGAATAAAGAAGCTGACAACATGTCATTGTAATATACAGATTTATCTTAAACAAACCTCAAACATACGTAGAGGAACGAGAAACGACCTTTGTTTGGGTCGTTAACACTCTGTCTACCCCATTAGAGATACAGACGTGATAGTATGTATGTATTATCTTACCTATTCACTTACTACTTTTCAAGGCTTATGATCGAAAACTTGGCATTTTTTTACGTCGAATTATTTTCAGAGTAAACATCAATCAATCAATCTCATTAAACCTTAGCATTAAACATTATCAATCGGAAGTAGGTTTATTTATAAGTCTATAGTAGTCTATGATAGCTTATCTTGCTTCACTTTCACACTGTATTTGACGGGACCCATCAAGCTTATGACGAACGGCGTTCGACTCGACGGGGCGAGGCGAGCGTTTTCGAGTAGAATAGACGCCCAGCATGGAAGTATATCATTGTGTATTTGTGTATAAACCCCTAAAGATGCTTATGTGTAAGCTAAACCATTCGGGAATAGCTCTCAAAAAAATATTTCCCAAAGATATAAAACATAATTTTCAGTTTCATATAGGGTACGTTTATGTCATTCCGCCATTTTATAACTATATATTTATTTTGTCGACTACAGCAAAAGGATTAATTAAAACTTTCGCACGTGTAAAGCGAAGCCCGAAGCTGATCAACCCTCAAGCGCTTCATAAGCCAGTGCCGTCTAGGAGGCACGCCAGTAATGTGCTGGTATTTAAACGCTCCGCTGAGCCCGGCTGCAAGTGCCCGCCAGCTGGAGGGAAAAATCCAGGAGAGGCGGGTCTCATTCTTCATTATTTATATTCATCCATCTTCATCGCCATTTCGCCATTATGTTCATACATCAGTATCTCAAATTATCGTCCTTCATATTAAATCCCATTCCCACTCTCTACCACTACGCATTTGCGGTGGGCGCGAAGTGTAGTGTAATCCGTATCCGTAGCCCGGTGGTGTCGGCGCACATATACCGCGGACAGCCATGACCCATTTATAGTGACATCAGTGCAACACAAGCTTTTGAGTTACGTCAAGGAGGCCGTCCACTGGTAAATATAGGGGCATGGCAAATAGGAAGCGGTGCTGCGCGGGCGAGGCGGAGGCGCGTCAATTTTGTATGTAATTTACGTCTGCGCAGCGCAGCTTGATTTGAAGTTTCTATACAAAAACGACGCATTGGCGACGCAACGGCGCCGCACCGCTTCCTATTTGCCATGCCCCATAAGTGTCCCCTATATTTCAATTTGTGCGGTCGTGCACCAGTTTCATTCACCGATTAAAAGTTCAGCTGTTCATCTTGTGGGAAGCCGTCGAATTTGGCCTTTCTTAATGTAACGTTTTCGTGCCTTTCATAACTCTCATCTCATAGGCCGCATCAAAACCCTATTCACACACTTTTTATTCATATGTCGTCTTTTACATATTCGAAAGAAAGTATTGACTTTTAAATACCAAAATGTTCGGTCCGTCCTTTCATT
>JARACY010006697.1:0-15296 GCA_029255725.1 Scrobipalpa atriplicella
GGAAGAAGAAGACGAAGATGAGGACTCTGAAAAGGGATCGAAAGGTCACGGCTCTCACATCAAGAGGAAACGTTTGAAGAAGGGAGGCAAAAAACTGACGAAATACATGCTGCCACTGCTGATGGCCTACAAACTGAAATACTTCGCACTGGTCCCCCTTTTGATCGGAGGTCTAGTACTACTGGTCGGCGCGACAGGCATGGCAGGGTTCTTCTTTGCGTTGTTCGCCGCAGTCATGGGGTTACAGAAGGGAGGTTACTGAAGTAGAAAATAAAGTCGATAGTGCTCGCAGTTGCCATGGAATCTAATTAAGAAATTCTCGTGCTCAACTTATTTAGTCTGTAAGCAGACATGTCCGAATCCACAAACGCTCTAAGGTTTTTGAAGGTAAAGGAGTCTTTAAAGCTACATTTGATGCAAAATAAACTCCTGATACTTTAGATACAAATTGAGATGGATGAAATCTACGCGTTGATAGTAATGATTTTTTACAAATAAAGTTTGATAAAGCTGTGATTTTTAATTTGAGCGTTTGTGACAGGGATACTTTACCACCGATCAAATTGAGGGCAGAACATTTCCACACCTTTTTTTATGTTGTGATCTAAACCAATCTCTATAATAATAAGCTCGCGTTTTTGTAAATATTTTATTTGTTAATTCCATTGTACCTTGTAAGGTAATTTGTAAGTTATTTATTGAATAATTTATTTACAATTTAATGATAAGATCGAAGTATAGAAATACGTAGTTACCATTAAATGACGTACACAAAACACAATGAAACGATGAAAATATAACGAAATAATAAATAGATGCTTTGAGTGGTTACGTTTTTTAATCCTCTTCCAATCACCTATTATTACGAGAACGTACTTTGCAGAATACATCAAAATACAGATTATAAAAGTCAAACATACTACAGCGTACCAGAAACAGGTAGGAGTAGCTCAGTCAACGAAACTGAACAACTTTTACCAGGAAATTCTTTCTAGAGAGACTCTCCCGTACAAATACAATCAGACAGTGGGAAAGCCATTTTCATTGCATTGAAGAATTCATTTCCTGGAAGGACTTGGTGAAAGTTGTTTAGTTTCCTTGTATGAGTAACCTCTCATCAATTTCTGGTACGTTTTCCCTTACCCGGGGGTAAGCCGGGGTTTATTATGTCAAGTTTCTTCTTTGTTATATTTCATAGCATTTCTGTGGCCATCAAAATTAAGTTTTACATAAACATTTTTCATAATTTTTTTAAAGTTTTTTTTTTACACTGGAAAATGTTATCACAAGCAGGATATGAATATTTGAAACTAGGCTGCATACCTAGTTTAATCTTTCGGTCACTAGTATAATATCATAATTTACCCATTTAAATGTAGTTGATTATTCATTATATCAGGATTAAACATCTAAGTAAAAATAACCGAAAAGCATCCATGAAAGACTTTCATGGATGCTTTTCGGTTATTTTTTTGATTCACGAAAAGAAAACACGTACAATGTAAACAACATGAAAGCATTAACAATAGAATCAAAATACTTTTTGCTTCAGAATGGGGAAATCAGATTTCAGAGAAGGTAGAAATAGAATCGAAAGTTAACACAAATATCATAATTAATTAAGTCTGACAAAATTTTCAACATTGAAATTTCAAAAGCACTTTCTTGTTAAATTTATATAATATTATTGTGAGTAGGGCTCATACTTTTGCAAATTAGGAAACAGTGATAAGTTAGTACCTTCTTCTTTTTATATCATTGAAAACTACGATTTTAGTTAATAGATGGCGCTAACACGCGCACTTTACCATCAAATTCCAAGTACTGCAATGTTTAGTCAACTATACTATTTTAGCTTTCTAACTACCCCGTTGTGACTAATTAGACATGTAATTGTCTCATTAATGCAACGCTTGATAACGTTGAACTCATTTTTTGCCATTTATAAGGAAAGTAGACCTCAACTTGACCATATAGTACGTATAGAGACATTCAGTACGGTAGTTCTTTGCTTCAGAGTTCAATATGTGATTCATGTGATAAAAAAAAAGTTTTTAAAAAGGTGCCAAGTACAAATGTTTAAAAATGTTGCCGTACTCCAGAGGATTGATTCTGGAAAAGACTCCTGATTATGGAATTATGAAGACGGAGACAGTTTTTGGGTTTGGACCTCAACAAGCTGTTGGTTATAGGAATTTCAATATGACAGATCCTTTGCAATGGATTTTCAATAATAGCAGTTTACAAAAAAGATCCCTGGCAGGTAAGTTAAATCAAATGTTTTTCCAGAAAAAATAAGAACTACATAATCTAAATTAAAATCATATAAAGCTATATAAGACATATTCGCAAATTAACTCACAGATTGATCCGGAGAGTCAGGAAGGAATTTTAAGGACATAATCTGTTCGAAAATTTCTTGAAACTGTGTAAAAATTTATATTTTTTTATCATAATTAAAAATTATCGATTAACAGTTTCAGAAAACCAGCCTCTAAAACCTGCAAAGAAACCAAAACCAAAATCTACCGGCAAAGCATCAACAAAAGAAAACAAACATGGAAGAAAGAAAAATAAAAAGCGAAAAAGTAAAAAAGTGAACAAATGTATCATAAAATTTGAAAAAGGCGGTGAAGGCGGAGAAGAATATTCGGGGAAGAAGAGAAAAAGAAGACGAGGTGGCGGAAAGTATGAGAGTATGAAGAAGAAATACATGATGCCTCTAATACTTGGGTTACTGGCAGCGAAGAGTCTTCTGATACCCATAGCATTCAAGTTCCTGGCTTTTGTGTCAGCTAAAGGTAATCATTCATAAATTTTTATCATCACTGATTGTACCTGTAAATAGAAAATAGTTCAACCTTCTTTTCTTTACATTTTCTTCTTCTATCGTGTGGGTTTGTTGATTAGACGAACGAACGCCAATGAATCCGCTGTCAGAGTTTTTAACCATCATGGTTTGTGTATTGACCAGTATAAAAGACAGCAACTGGAATTAAACGGACGGCCTAACGTACCCACTAAATCACGGAATCTTCTTTTTCACGGAAATTAAAAAAGGATACTTTAGTTTTTGAAAATAAAACTAAATTTATAAATTCCTCCTGCACCAGGTCTGATGATGGGCTTCTTCTCAACCGTCCTCGCGTCCCTGATAAGCCTCAAAGGACTGTTCCACTCCCACCACGAGTCTTCAAAAAGAAACGATGACTCAAAAACTCAGGTTGAAATCATTCAGGTACCATCAAAGAACGAAGATCAGCATATTTACTACGACGAACATTACAAAAGAGGCGACTATGTTCCAGTACCAGTGTTCCCTACAAACGATATTCTAGTTTATGATAATTATAACAATGTGCTCCAGAAAAAGTCTTTCAAGGCTCAGAAAAATTATAAATCACGCAATGAGAACAAAGTGAAGAAAATCAATTCTAATTTGCAGCCGCCGCCGTCGCCTTTGTAGGTTCAAAAAGGATTAAGTACTTACTAAAATTTTGTACTTACATAGACTTTATCCCTTACGGGGTAGGCAAACCGTCAAATGCCTAAATGGCAAATATTGAGGGCAATTTTAGCCATTCTTACATCAGCAACCCAGAAGGGAAACCAGACCCAATCCTAGATTAGGTCAGAGTTTTTTAGCCGCCAATGCTTAGCACTGGCCTCTGACATGGCTTAACGACTAATATCTTATCTACGGTATTAAATTATATTAACCGGGAACAACGGCTTAACGTGCCTTCCGAAGCACGGTTTTTTTTTTTCACTGTAAGTAGTATATTTTAATCATCGATGTTATTGTGTATTAAGTGGCACAAGAATAAAATGTTTATTTTTATAGTATAACATGTAGTTTCGCTTCTTCTAGCTATGTTTTTAGGTAGAGTTGTGTATTTTATTATTTTAGGTTGTTAATAAATAGTAATAGATTTGTAAACTTTGTGATGATGAATTTTCCTTGTTTTAACATACCTACTGAATGTGCATTCTTCCAGTGAATAACCAAAGAGTTTCTAAAATGGTTTTTTTTTTATTTTTAACTTATTTATTTAATTTGTTATGCACCTGTGTTAGTGCTTTAAAGCTACTCTTGTTGTAATTAAAGTTGTAAATCTTATCAATATAAGTATTCAATAGCTATTTATGTAACTGTTGCATAATGAGGGATATTTAACATACACGAGTGTTAAATACTAATTACCTATGTACAGTTTCATACAATAGTTTATCTACACTCATACAACAAATTTAAATTAAAGAAAAAATAAAGTAATCATTATTTCTTCTTTTCTAGTTTGCTCAAATAGCAAGCATCTGCGTAAAAATTAAAAAAAAAACTTCATTTTGTTACAGCTTTGCGATAACGAAATGAAATTTGTATGGTTCCTTAGTCACGGCTGCATCGAAAGGTATATCATTTGCTTAGCGTTTCTGATAAGTAAATGAAGGATTTACGACATGAGTGTAGATAAATATTTATAAGGCCCAATCTTTTATTTTACCCACACGCTTGTACGATTACCATTTTGAATATTATTTTTTGGTGTGATGAGAAAAGCAAATACTCCAGACATTATTTAGGGATTCCTATGTTCCCTAGTGTACTTTTAGTGACTTCTAGTACATGATTAAGTAATATGTGTAAGTGGACAAACTATCAATAAATAAAAATATAATTACGGTATAATTTTTTATTGTAAAGGCAATTCACTACATTTAGTTTTGAATGCTGGTAAAATACACGTTTATATTCGCAGTTCACTAGGTACATAATATTTATGGATGTAGATTCAACACTCCACTGTATTTTGTAATGGTACACCGGTCTCCCATGATGTGCATTTTGTATTGACACTGGTCACAGCAACGGGACATTTTTCGGTACATGTCGGCTCTTAACTAAAATGAAAGAAATGTTTATTGGTATCAGGTTGGTTCATCTATTGTATGATACAGCGGTCCTCGTAAAATTGCACACTAAATGGATTGTCTAAGGCTAACGTACTTTCTGCTATTTTGTCTCGCACTTTGTCTGACACGTTGTAAATGCCACCGACCATTTTTCGGATACCTTTCTCGATTTTTGGCCGAGGGTTGTGCTTGTGGAAAAACGCCTTCATCCTTCTATGCCTTAGCATCATTTTCCTTCGCATCGGGTGCGGTCTGCTGAATACTGACTTCTTCTTCCTGTTGAAGATCCTACTTTTCTTCTTTCCCATGGTAAAATGTTATTTGCTCAGGTTTGTGAGGTATGTGAAGTCACCCGTTTCCGAGACCGGCGCTCATCCTACACGGTTTTTGAGGTCTAGTTTTTCCAATTACTATTAAAAAATTTAAAATCACATTTTGCAAAATTGTTGTCTGTTTGTGACAGATGTCACCACAAATGCAAAGATAGTAGAAGAATATTTTTCAGTTATATCTTTCTTCCATGCTGGATTGGAGTGAGAGAAAAACATAGAATGTGCCAGCTGCATATCCTCCCGGGAATGCTGTAAAAATGAGCTAAGGGCTTCGAGGGTTTCAGTATTGTAATTTAGGCGATGGGCTGACAACCTGTCACTATAGCAATATACAGATCCATCTGGAATAACCCTCAAAATTTGACAGACGTGGCTGAACGACCTATGTTTAGGTCGTTTACGCTCTGCCTACCCCAATGGGGATAAAGGCGTGATTATAAAGGCGTTATTAGTTTTGCTGGTAAGCCACAAACCTGAATTCCACACAAAAATTTGCAGAGTAAAACGAATTTACAGTTTTATGTTTGGACCAAGTCTTGGACCCAAAAATTCTAAAGAATACGAATACTCTAAAGCATAGACAATGCTCTAAAGTCATTTAAGTGACCAGATAGTTGCAATGTATTGTAAATTAGGCGATAGGATCATGAAGAATGTAAACTTTGGTCAGACGGAATGATTAAAAATACTTCCATTACGGCTGTTTGCACTCTATCAACGTCGTATAATGAAGACTAGGCTGCATGGGCTCCGCTCTTCGCCTTCCCAAACGGGAGAATATAAAAAAATAAAATAAAAGATTGTAGTAAAAACTCTTTTTCCTTCTACGTGAAGTCAGATAAAAACAAAACAAAAGCCAATTTTTGAGAACTGTGGTGACATCTGTCACAAACAGACAACAATTTTGCAAAATGTGATTTTAAATTTTTTAATAGTAATTGGAAAAACTAGACCTCAAAAACCGTGTAGGATGAGCGCCGGTCTCGGAAACGGGTGACTTCACATACCTCACAAACCTGAGCAAATAACATTTTACCATGGGAAAGAAGAAAAGTAGGATCTTCAACAGGAAGAAGAAGTCAGTATTCAGCAGACCGCACCCGATGCGAAGGAAAATGATGCTAAGGCATAGAAGGATGAAGGCGTTTTTCCACAAGCACAACCCTCGGCCAAAAATCGAGAAAGGTATCCGAAAAATGGTCGGTGGCATTTACAACGTGTCAGACAAAGTGCGAGACAAAATAGCAGAAAGTACGTTAGCCTTAGACAATCCATTTAGTGTGCAATTTTACGAGGACCGCTGTATCATACAATAGATGAACCAACCTGATACCAATAAACATTTCTTTCATTTTAGTTAAGAGCCGACATGTACCGAAAAATGTCCCGTTGCTGTGACCAGTGTCAATACAAAATGCACATCATGGGAGACCGGTGTACCATTACAAAATACAGTGGAGTGTTGAATCTACATCCATAAATATTATGTACCTAGTGAACTGCGAATATAAACGTGTATTTTACCAGCATTCAAAACTAAATGTAGTGAATTGCCTTTACAATAAAAAATTATACCGTAATTATATTTTTATTTATTGATAGTTTGTCCACTTACACATATTACTTAATCATGTACTAGAAGTCACTAAAAGTACACTAGGGAACATAGGAATCCCTAAATAATGTCTGGAGTATTTGCTTTTCTCATCACACCAAAAAATAATATTCAAAATGGTAATCGTACAAGCGTGTGGGTAAAATAAAAGATTGGGCCTTATAAATATTTATCTACACTCATGTCGTAAATCCTTCATTTACTTATCAGAAACGCTAAGCAAATGATATACCTTTCGATGCAGCCGTGACTAAGGAACCATACAAATTTCATTTCGTTATCGCAAAGCTGTAACAAAATGAAGTTTTTTTTTTAATTTTTACGCAGATGCTTGCTATTTGAGCAAACTAGAAAAGAAGAAATAATGATTACTTTATTTTTTCTTTAATTTAAATTTGTTGTATGAGTGTAGATAAACTATTGTATGAAACTGTACATAGGTAATTAGTATTTAACACTCGTGTATGTTAAATATCCCTCATTATGCAACAGTTACATAAATAGCTATTGAATACTTATATTGATAAGATTTACAACTTTAATTACAACAAGAGTAGCTTTAAAGCACTAACACAGGTGCATAACAAATTAAATAAATAAGTTAAAAATAAAAAAAAAACCATTTTAGAAACTCTTTGGTTATTCACTGGAAGAATGCACATTCAGTAGGTATGTTAAAACAAGGAAAATTCATCATCACAAAGTTTACAAATCTATTACTATTTATTAACAACCTAAAATAATAAAATACACAACTCTACCTAAAAACATAGCTAGAAGAAGCGAAACTACATGTTATACTATAAAAATAAACATTTTATTCTTGTGCCACTTAATACACAATAACATCGATGATTAAAATATACTACTTACAGTGAAAAAAAAAAACCGTGCTTCGGAAGGCACGTTAAGCCGTTGTTCCCGGTTAATATAATTTAATACCGTAGATAAGATATTAGTCGTTAAGCCATGTCAGAGGCCAGTGCTAAGCATTGGCGGCTAAAAAACTCTGACCTAATCTAGGATTGGGTCTGGTTTCCCTTCTGGGTTGCTGATGTAAGAATGGCTAAAATTGCCCTCAATATTTGCCATTTAGGCATTTGACGGTTTGCCTACCCCGTAAGGGATAAAGTCTATGTAAGTACAAAATTTTAGTAAGTACTTAATCCTTTTTGAACCTACAAAGGCGACGGCGGCGGCTGCAAATTAGAATTGATTTTCTTCACTTTGTTCTCATTGCGTGATTTATAATTTTTCTGAGCCTTGAAAGACTTTTTCTGGAGCACATTGTTATAATTATCATAAACTAGAATATCGTTTGTAGGGAACACTGGTACTGGAACATAGTCGCCTCTTTTGTAATGTTCGTCGTAGTAAATATGCTGATCTTCGTTCTTTGATGGTACCTGAATGATTTCAACCTGAGTTTTTGAGTCATCGTTTCTTTTTGAAGACTCGTGGTGGGAGTGGAACAGTCCTTTGAGGCTTATCAGGGACGCGAGGACGGTTGAGAAGAAGCCCATCATCAGACCTGGTGCAGGAGGAATTTATAAATTTAGTTTTATTTTCAAAAACTAAAGTATCCTTTTTTAATTTCCGTGAAAAAGAAGATTCCGTGATTTAGTGGGTACGTTAGGCCGTCCGTTTAATTCCAGTTGCTGTCTTTTATACTGGTCAATACACAAACCATGATGGTTAAAAACTCTGACAGCGGATTCATTGGCGTTCGTTCGTCTAATCAACAAACCCACACGATAGAAGAAGAAAATGTAAAGAAAAGAAGGTTGAACTATTTTCTATTTACAGGTACAATCAGTGATGATAAAAATTTATGAATGATTACCTTTAGCTGACACAAAAGCCAGGAACTTGAATGCTATGGGTATCAGAAGACTCTTCGCTGCCAGTAACCCAAGTATTAGAGGCATCATGTATTTCTTCTTCATACTCTCATACTTTCCGCCACCTCGTCTTCTTTTTCTCTTCTTCCCCGAATATTCTTCTCCGCCTTCACCGCCTTTTTCAAATTTTATGATACATTTGTTCACTTTTTTACTTTTTCGCTTTTTATTTTTCTTTCTTCCATGTTTGTTTTCTTTTGTTGATGCTTTGCCGGTAGATTTTGGTTTTGGTTTCTTTGCAGGTTTTAGAGGCTGGTTTTCTGAAACTGTTAATCGATAATTTTTAATTATGATAAAAAAATATAAATTTTTACACAGTTTCAAGAAATTTTCGAACAGATTATGTCCTTAAAATTCCTTCCTGACTCTCCGGATCAATCTGTGAGTTAATTTGCGAATATGTCTTATATAGCTTTATATGATTTTAATTTAGATTATGTAGTTCTTATTTTTTCTGGAAAAACATTTGATTTAACTTACCTGCCAGGGATCTTTTTTGTAAACTGCTATTATTGAAAATCCATTGCAAAGGATCTGTCATATTGAAATTCCTATAACCAACAGCTTGTTGAGGTCCAAACCCAAAAACTGTCTCCGTCTTCATAATTCCATAATCAGGAGTCTTTTCCAGAATCAATCCTCTGGAGTACGGCAACATTTTTAAACATTTGTACTTGGCACCTTTTTAAAAACTTTTTTTTTATCACATGAATCACATATTGAACTCTGAAGCAAAGAACTACCGTACTGAATGTCTCTATACGTACTATATGGTCAAGTTGAGGTCTACTTTCCTTATAAATGGCAAAAAATGAGTTCAACGTTATCAAGCGTTGCATTAATGAGACAATTACATGTCTAATTAGTCACAACGGGGTAGTTAGAAAGCTAAAATAGTATAGTTGACTAAACATTGCAGTACTTGGAATTTGATGGTAAAGTGCGCGTGTTAGCGCCATCTATTAACTAAAATCGTAGTTTTCAATGATATAAAAAGAAGAAGGTACTAACTTATCACTGTTTCCTAATTTGCAAAAGTATGAGCCCTACTCACAATAATATTATATAAATTTAACAAGAAAGTGCTTTTGAAATTTCAATGTTGAAAATTTTGTCAGACTTAATTAATTATGATATTTGTGTTAACTTTCGATTCTATTTCTACCTTCTCTGAAATCTGATTTCCCCATTCTGAAGCAAAAAGTATTTTGATTCTATTGTTAATGCTTTCATGTTGTTTACATTGTACGTGTTTTCTTTTCGTGAATCAAAAAAATAACCGAAAAGCATCCATGAAAGTCTTTCATGGATGCTTTTCGGTTATTTTTACTTAGATGTTTAATCCTGATATAATGAATAATCAACTACATTTAAATGGGTAAATTATGATATTATACTAGTGACCGAAAGATTAAACTAGGTATGCAGCCTAGTTTCAAATATTCATATCCTGCTTGTGATAACATTTTCCAGTGTAAAAAAAAAACTTTAAAAAAATTATGAAAAATGTTTATGTAAAACTTAATTTTGATGGCCACAGAAATGCTATGAAATATAACAAAGAAGAAACTTGACATAATAAACCCCGGCTTACCCCCGGGTAAGGGAAAACGTACCAGAAATTGATGAGAGGTTACTCATACAAGGAAACTAAACAACTTTCACCAAGTCCTTCCAGGAAATGAATTCTTCAATGCAATGAAAATGGCTTTCCCACTGTCTGATTGTATTTGTACGGGAGAGTCTCTCTAGAAAGAATTTCCTGGTAAAAGTTGTTCAGTTTCGTTGACTGAGCTACTCCTACCTGTTTCTGGTACGCTGTAGTATGTTTGACTTTTATAATCTGTATTTTGATGTATTCTGCAAAGTACGTTCTCGTAATAATAGGTGATTGGAAGAGGATTAAAAAACGTAACCACTCAAAGCATCTATTTATTATTTCGTTATATTTTCATCGTTTCATTGTGTTTTGTGTACGTCATTTAATGGTAACTACGTATTTCTATACTTCGATCTTATCATTAAATTGTAAATAAATTATTCAATAAATAACTTACAAATTACCTTACAAGGTACAATGGAATTAACAAATAAAATATTTACAAAAACGCGAGCTTATTATTATAGAGATTGGTTTAGATCACAACATAAAAAAAGGTGTGGAAATGTTCTGCCCTCAATTTGATCGGTGGTAAAGTATCCCTGTCACAAACGCTCAAATTAAAAATCACAGCTTTATCAAACTTTATTTGTAAAAAATCATTACTATCAACGCGTAGATTTCATCCATCTCAATTTGTATCTAAAGTATCAGGAGTTTATTTTGCATCAAATGTAGCTTTAAAGACTCCTTTACCTTCAAAAACCTTAGAGCGTTTGTGGATTCGGACATGTCTGCTTACAGACTAAATAAGTTGAGCACGAGAATTTCTTAATTAGATTCCATGGCAACTGCGAGCACTATCGACTTTATTTTCTACTTCAGTAACCTCCCTTCTGTAACCCCATGACTGCGGCGAACAACGCAAAGAAGAACCCTGCCATGCCTGTCGCGCCGACCAGTAGTACTAGACCTCCGATCAAAAGGGGGACCAGTGCGAAGTATTTCAGTTTGTAGGCCATCAGCAGTGGCAGCATGTATTTCGTCAGTTTTTTGCCTCCCTTCTTCAAACGTTTCCTCTTGATGTGAGAGCCGTGACCTTTCGATCCCTTTTCAGAGTCCTCATCTTCGTCTTCTTCTTCCACATCGGTCTGATAATCCTCGTCTTCTTCGACGCCTAAGATATCTGGAACAGAAGAAAAGGTCCTGTGAAATGTTTGCTTTCTTTATTGTCTATTGTAAAAATATAAAATATTAATAATGTATAATTTGTTGCTCGTCTGTTCCTTATTTGCTATACAAACATTTAAACTTGTTCAGAATGCTATATTAAGAATTAAAAAAATCTTAAAATATTGTTGTGCCAATAAAAATACAAAATTATTATTAATCATACTGAAACTAAAAGCATGTTTTTTTTGCTATGGGTTTGCCTTAGACTCAATAGTCTAGGCTAGTACAGTAGAGACAAAGACAAAGTTAACGATGGATCTAGCTTAAAAAGAAGCCTAAGAGGCATTGACAAAGAAAAAAAAAGCAGAAAAAAAATGGATCTTTCATGCAAAATTATTTTTATGGTAGGTCCAAAGATTTTTACAACTAATGTAAGCAATTTTATAACGGAAACTGATATAAACACAGTTGATGAATGAGATTGGCAGAGAAGAAGAAAGACAAACCACCACAAAACAGCTATACCTAGTAAGCAAAACTGAAGGTGATAATGATGATGAAAGTAAATTTTCTGATTCAGCTGTTAGTAAAATAATATCATAAATCTTATGTTAAGTAGTACGAAAAATGTCATCCAATTATTTAAAATTTCTATGAGTTGTATCTTTTACATAATTGATCCAACATGGCAGCAGAGACAAGAAAAGTCAATTAAAAAGTGAAAAACTAATAGCCGACAATTATATTTTATTTCTTACTTAGTGACTGTAATATTCTATTATCTTTACACGCAATGTGTAACCAGTGGATTAGACAACAGCACGCACGGCGTTGATAAAAAAAAATGTTTTTTAGGGTATCGCAGTCAAATAGGAACCTTTTTAATATCCTCATGTCTCGTGTCTGCGGAACCACTTAAAAGGACGTGTCCTCTAAAATATTCTTAACCCGTTCATAAAAAATAATACGCCACTGGAAACTAACTGTCCTAAATGTTTGATCAAATGTTTTATGAAGAAGAAATAGGATGTGCAACAAGTGATTTACTAAAAAGTAGGTCACGTCACGTATTTCGAGTGATGCCGGGTCAGAATAGCATCAACATATTTTTTGGTGGTTGTCACGCCAGGTAATACAGGGTAATTTTCTGCTGGACTAATTGTTGAGATTTTAGAGCAGAATTTTTGAACAGGTCCGTCTAGTATTTGGTGTAATATTTTTGACAAATTGGTTTTTGCATCGCAGATGGAAACTCTGAGGTTTACGCGTATAAACTTCTTGCCATTGCCTTCATGAAATGAAGATAGATTTACTATTAAATGTGTGCCTTCATATTCCATGTACCCACCCACTAGCGACGTGTTTTATGACTACAAACTACAAGCCACTAAAATTTCAATAATTTGTCGACAAATTAACGTGTCAATGAAAAAAAGTCGCGTGTACCCCAGACTCGCACGATAGTATTCATGAAGGAAGACACCGCATTGAATCATGCGTGACAAAAACTGCAACTTTGCAATTAAAAATGGAACAATTTGATAATAGTGCGAACAGGCTGTTGCACTGTTGCGTGACGGTAGTTCGATTATTGTAAGACAGTGGCGGACTCAGTGTTTTATGAAGGAAGTCTTTTCCATAACCAGTAATTTGTCACTTTTCTTTTACTCCTTTTTGTAATGGGTTGAATAATTACTCCATATCTAGATTGGGGACAACATTTACTAATTATCGTTTCAAAATATTATAAATATGAAGACTTACGATAATAACTGTAGATTTATGAACATGAAGATTTATGAGTAATTTTGCGGAAGTGCATCGACATTCATTTATATTTTTGACTGACGACAATTATACATCTTCTGATAAATTTAAATGTCACTAACCGTATCATAACACTGACACGAAATATGAGCTCAGATTAAGTTATGGTAGTGTTTTTGAAACATTCATTTAAGAAAATAATAATAATGATACTACCGATAAAACTCCGGACCTTGATTTTATTATTATCAAAGCAAGTCAACCACGCGATACAGTTATAATAGATATTTTATATTATAAGACTGCAAGCGGAAAAGATTGCTACTCTTCAAAATTAGGGTATCCGATCCACTGTGGACAGATGGGCGGTTTAATGGCAAATAGAAAATGTATATTTATTGCGACATTTTCAAAATTTGAGAACAACTTTCCTTAGGGGAATTGTACGCTTGGGTTGCTACGCTTATGACGAAGGACTTATTATAGATTTCATAGTTGAATTAAATTTATGGTCAGATGAATATAGAAGTTATGGTCGACGTAGAAACTAAAATGGTGATTTGAATGTTATCAGTGAAAAGTGAAATCAGAAACAAAGCAATGTGCGAGGTGTAAAAACAAATTGAATAATTAAGTGATAATTTAAATGATGGTATGACTACCGAAATGTATTCAAATTTCATGCAGTTGCTTCAAATCAGATGCAAATTAAACAAATAGTAACTAATAAAGGTGAATTAGCAAAGAGATATTTTGAACCATTTTTTTTATTGTTTAACGGTGTTATTCAATTGGTAGGTATCATGAAGGTGTTATGTGAGGAAAAATCGTTAATCGTATCTACCTAGTACTTTCATGATATGTAAGTCCTGAGTTTGCTAGTATAAATCAGATGGTGTAACAGAAAATATTTCGGAATTCTACCCCTAATTATTTCTAGAGTAGAGCCTACGTATAATTATTATATTACTTACCCGAAATAGACCTCCTCGACGCAACAGCCTCCGAAAATCCCTCAGGTTTCTCAATGATGGGCTCCTCGTAGTCGTCCAAAGACCTTCGCTGGAACTCCTGACTCCTCAACAACGGTATCGCTTTGGGGTGGAACTTTTCGTCATTTGATTCGTTTGCCGGATTGTCATCACTTTTCGCTTTGGCAATTGGCATGTAATTACCAGGGAAAAGCACTTCAGATTTGTACTTGTTCACGTTCTCCTGTGAATAGTAGTTTGTCTCCTGTGTGTCCAAGTCTCTCAAAGGAATAGCTCTAGGACGAAACGCGTACTTTTTGTACGCGTAAGGCATTTTTGAATCCCTCGCTGTCCTCGGGGAAGGTTCATTGTAGCTATTAGGCTGGATTATAATTGATGCACTAGTTACGTTCACAACAGCCGATCCATCACTAGTCGAAGCACTTGATAACGACCATAATTTCGTCAATTTATTTTCATAATCATCATCAGCTTTTGACAATCCTATCAAACTTAACACCAGCACGATCTGACACCGCAACCTCATCGGGACCTTCATTTTTGTTGTTGTTCTACCAGTTGTTATTATTACACAACAGTCATTCACTTTCTTTGTTTACTGTGTTATATCCACCCCGATCTCACCACCATTTTGTAGCAAGCGATCGCGCAAAACTGAATCACTATCGTTGGTTGACGTTATATTTATACATGTGTTTTAAAGTTGCGTTCTGGAGTGTTCACGGTCGGGTAGAGTTGCGGAACCTTCTGCTTGTGAATCACAATTCCGATATGGTCGAAATAAAAGTGCTTAAAATGAAAAAAAAGTAAGCGTGTCTCCGTAGCTCCACGCGCCGCTTCGTTCGACAATAGTTCGAACATCCAACGACCAATTTCGTGTGATAGGCTAATTTGACACAATACCGGGTCATTTTCATGCGTGGCAGTTATGAATTTAATAATTTAAAAATATTCTTACAAAACCCCTTATAATGGAAATTAATTTGTGATTTTATTTTGGCA
>JARACY010006698.1:0-15293 GCA_029255725.1 Scrobipalpa atriplicella
GGATATGCTTAACAAGTCAAGAAATCTTGCAGAGACTCGGACGGGGAATACAGCCCGGCCGAAGGAGACGACTTGACGTGCGACATCTGTGAGAAGCAGTTCTCATACAAGCGTCTGTTGGACCAGCACAAGAGAACTAAGCACAACATGAGCTCGGGGCACAAGCGCGCCAAAATAACCCTCAAGGATTGTATGGTGCGCTGTCTCATCTGCGACGTGGAGATGAAGGTACTGTACTTACTTCGCTTAATACTTATTGGGAGAATGGATATTGCCACACCAGGTATAGGGCGCAAAAAGGAAAAAATATGATTAGATGGAAGAAGCGAGAGCATATATAAAATGTATACCGAGTTTAAAGGACAGCTTCCCGCAAACTGATAGGGGTTGCTCAGTCAACGAAACTGAAAACTTTCACCAGGAAACTATTTCAAGAAGTTAAAAAAGATTTGGAATTCCTATTTTTTTCTTTTTATGAAAGATTTCCCTAATGAAAGATGTTCAATTTCACATTTTGATTTTGTTCCTCAATGTCTGTTTGATTTTATACGCTAGCAACTCCTTAATCTAATACTAAATGTTCATTTAAACGCAGGTGTCGGCAATAAACGAGCACAACCAGAAGCACATAGCGGCGAACATCAAGCCTCGCAACCAGTACACTTGTGGCGAATGCTCGGAGAAGTTCAAGAGCTGCAGCGCGCTCGCAACACACATCAAGCTGGTGCACCGCCTCAAGCAACCGCCCAGGCTAGAGAACGAACAGTTCGAAGGTAGGTCCCTCATCATGATTACCACAAACATGGTAACCAATCAGAACAGAGGCTAAATGAACAAACGTGTTACTAAACCTAAAATAGACCTAAGAGTTTCGCCAAAACGCATATAATCTTGAAACTGGGCTTTTGATTGACTGCTTCAACATTTCCATACAAAAAAGTGAAAAGAGAGAAAGATCCTTATAATACGTAAAATAATACATTTCTAATAAGACGCTTCGCTTCGTTGTCCCGTAGTACCCGCTTGGTTAGGAATGGAATTGACCACAATTATCTTCCACAGGCGCGGATTTGGCGGATTTTTGTGAAGTCGTTGTGACCAAGACGGAACCCCTGGACACGGTCCAGCGTCACAACGGCTGTGTAGAGGTTCCAGTCATCGACGGGCCCTTGGTGGATATGGCCGGATTCACCTGCCACATCTGCGGGAAGAAACTCAAGACCCTCATCTCGCTCAAGCGGCACGTGAACTGGCACGCCAATGTCGGCAACAACTTGCAGAAGAATATCGAGTGCTTCGTTTGTAAAGAGGTCAGGACATTTTGGTTTTAATAGAATGCCTTTCGGGTTTAACACGGTTCCGTAGATATTCCAATCGTCGAAGGACTTTTGGTAGACATGGCTGGCTTCACCTGCCACATACATCTGTTTGAAGAAGCTCAAGACTTCGTTCAAGCAGCACGTGAACTGGCACGCCAATGTCGGCAATGAGTTGCAGAAGAATATCGAGTGCTTCGTTTATAAAGAGGTTGGGACATTTTGGTTTTAATAGAACGCCTTTCGGGTTTGATACGGCTCCGTACATATTCATTTGTTAACTGCCTTTGGTGGATATGGCCTGCTACAACTGCGGGAAGTATCTCTTATCTAAACCCTCATCTCGGTCAATAAGAACGCTTGACAGAGATGAGGGTTCTACAAATGACCCGATGAACCCAAGTATGATCATGATCCTGTGTTTCAACTAAATTTTTTTTTTTGTCGCAGGTATTCAAGTTCCAATGCCACTACCGGCTCCACATGCGCACCCACTACACGGACCCGGACTTAGACCCTCAACACCTCACCTGCCACATCTGTGGACGCCGCAGCAAACACCTCCGCGCCGCGCAGGCACACATGAACTACCACAAGCAGACCAGGTTCAAGAACAAGGACTACCAGTGCTCGATATGTAAGCGAATCTTCCAGTATAGAAAGGTTTATCTAGCGCACATGGCGATACATTATAAACGCGGGGAGGGTCAGAATGCGATCGTTGGGGACCGACCGATTATGTCCGCGGTTAAGAACTTAGACGGTGCTCATCAGTGTCCGCAGTGTGGGAAAATTTGCGACTCGGAGAATTCGCTCAAATGTCACGTCCGGTGGCACTCTTCTAAGTCGTCTCTATTCGGATCAAGACACGAGTGTACCATTTGTGGACTACAGTTCACGAATAAAAGGCGTTTGGAAATACACACGAGAGATCACTACGAGGACGAAAATGGACCCTACAAGTGCACGATCTGTGGCAAAGGGTACATCGACGAAGATTACTTCCGACGACACGTCAAAGGGCACAACTTCGACCATCAGAGCCATCAGAAACGTATTGAGAAGCTTCGGAAGGACAAGGTGAAATGTCCGATCTGTTCTCGTTACTATCCTGATCTTCTAAAACTGATCCGTCATCTGAAGCGTACTCATCCGGAAAGCAAGATGATCAAGGAAGACCCAGATGCCCCACCACCTCAATACTACAGCTGCAAACTGTGCACTCGAGTATTCCTCACGGAACGAAAACTGAAACACCACGAGAAAGCCCATCTGAGGAAACACGAGTTCTTCAAGTGCAAATTCTGCGGAATCAAGAGCGTTTCCTTACGGAGGCATAGACTCCACGTGAAACAGCGGCACATGACGTCAAATTACTTCGATAATCCTCTTAAATGCCCGTATTGTACCGAGACGTTCGTGAAAGGTTACAAGTTGCATCATCACGTGAGAGACCAACACGGAATCGATGAGACCTGGTTAGCTGACCGCGAGGAGGAGCCTATGGGACCGCTCAAGGAGTTCCAGTGCTCCGTATGCCTCAAGATCCTCGCCTCCAAGGGCAACTACGAGCGGCACATCGACTACCACAACTCCTTACGATGCAACTACTGCTTCGACATCTTCAGCTCGACCAAATTCCTCGAAGGTCATTTGGCGTTCAGCTGCGAGAAGAAAAAGCTGATCGGCGACACCGAAACTTATCCGAAGAAAGTGAAATGCCATATTTGCTACAAAGCCTTCGCTCTGCAAGTGAAAGTTGACTGTCACCTACGCACTCAACATGGCATCAAAGTGAACAGAGAGTCGGGAGAGGACAAAGGCGAGCATCTGTGCGACTACTGCTTCAAGGTGTTCGAGAACGGACATGCGCTCGCGATGCACAAGATCTACCACCGCACCATCGGCTACTACGGCTGCATCTACTGCGATAGGAAGTTCAACACGTATCAGATGTTCAACAGACACAAGAAGAACCATTTGTACGCAATGAACCGCGACGATCCCTTCAAGTGTGAACACTGCGACGAGACCTTCGTGGTTTTCAGAGACATGATCGACCACATGAAGGAGACCCATGGGGACGACAAAGACTGGGTCGTCAACCCCAAAGAGGTCACTGAAGAGTTCTGCGAAATCTGTAAAAAGCCGTTCTTTAACTTGCACAGACATCTCGCGTATCATGAGGAGAATAGGTGTAAGAAATGTGGAGAGTACTTCCTGTCGCGGATAGATTACGACAACCATCTTTGTGCCATAGAGAGCGACGACGAAGTCAAAGAGGGAGACGAGAACGACATTCGACCTAAATACGAAGAGTGCAAGTTCTGCTTCAAGCCTATAACCAAAAGAGTCACTAAGAAGTTACACGATAGTCTTCACAACGTCTCCGGAGCGATCTCGTGCCGGTTCTGTAAAGCGAAATTCAAAACACTAGACGCGTTCAACATCCACGCGTTCTCGCACCGAAGCAGAAAGTACCACCAGAACCCGATCAAGTGTCGAGTGTGCAAAGAAAAGTTCCCGAGATACGGACCTTTCGTCAAACATATGAAAACTATTCACAAATCAAAGAAAAAGATGCATTACCGAGCCAGCGTCAAACCGGAACGATGCGTCGTGTGCGGGGATTACTTCCCGAACCTCCACAACCACTACAGGTGCCATTTACAAAACCAATGCCTCCAATGTCGCAAGTATTTCAGCTCTGTGAAATTGTTTTCGGAGCATCAATGCGATAAGGAAGATGCCGATCCCTCTAAAGTATTTACGAGCGACGAAGATCTCTTTGCACTTATAAAATCTTACGTTCCCAAAGATGAAAAAGATGATGAAAAATTCTATGGCTACACTGATGACGAAGAAGATGAGGAAGAAACACCGAGCGTACCTGAAACACACAACGATAACAGTCAGAACTCCATGGAAGACGTGATACAACAACCGTTCGTTATTTCAGACGTGCTGTCCCTGTACGAGAAAAAGGAAGAATTGTTAGCATCGTACATGCAAGAGGACCCGAAGAAGAAAGAACTGAGCCCCAGGAAGAAGACTAGTCCGAAAAAGAAGACTCCGAAAAAGAATAAAGATAGCAATAATGAGGAAGGGTTGAAGAATGGAAATGGCACTAAAGATGACGAAGACGATGACAGCGACGTGGAAGTCGTGATAATGCTCGACGAAGACTCCAATGGAGCTGAAAATAGCAACAATATTATTAGTATTGATCTAGACGATGATGATGATTGAAAGAAAGTAGATTGTGCTTGCGAGGAATTTATTCAAGACGAAAGAATTTAGTGTTGGTGACGGATAATACATGGTCGGGAACATGATTGAATCTTAATTTAAGTATTGGTGTTTTTTCAACATTACAAAATGTAAGCTATTTTTAATATAGATAAAAAAAAATGTCGATTGGAAATGTTTTGCTTAAAATTAGGATAAGAAATATTAATCAAAAGTATTCTGAAGTTAGTAACGAATTTAACTATGTGAATTCTATACGTTTAATTAATATTATGTAGAGCTCTCTTAAGCTAGGCTCTTTCCAGTGAATATTTGACTAAAATATTTCTATCTTTATTTTTGTTGTTGAATGCGATTAAGGCCCGTATTTATAATCAGCTCTCAAGAGTGACAGCGAATTTGAGTTAGTATCAAAAATGTCATTTCAGTACAAAACGATCTGTCAAATCCACACTAAATATTGCTCTCAATCTTGAGATCGCTTTATAAATACGAGCCTAATTGAAATGCTAGTTGTAAGTCGTACGGTTTTTGTTATTATTTTTTATTTCTTCTCCTGAGTTGAGAAGATAATGGATATTATTTCTTTTAATTTTTCGTTAAACCATTTTGTAAATATTAACCTCACCAGCTATAAGGCTGCCATTTACTGTAGCATATAAGTATTAAATTACATACAAATTTCACTATTAGGTTTGTAGTCTACTTTGTAGTATAATTTAAGCGATGTGGTGTTGTCCTTATGCATTTGGTTCCGAAATTTTACGCGATACTTATCCCATATTTTCATGTTCCTTCTTAGATTATGTGTAAAAATTATAGAGCAACTCTTTTTAACTAAAATTCTTACTTAAGCTATTTTCTTTTAAAGATCTGATGTCTCATGAAAGAAGGGTCAAGTAGAACGCAGATTTTGGGCGCCAAATGTAATATTGTACCTATGTATTCTGACGTTTGGATAGAAGTTCACTTTTCGATGTTGTAGATATTGCTGCCGATTCGGTTACAGAACCAACTTAACTTATTTAAGTTTAGTCCTGTCACTTTCCATCTCGAGCGAACAGAAAAGGATGGCAATACAGACGGACTTATTATAAACCTGTCACATAGATCGAATGCACGAAACGAAACGCATTTTAGTCGGGACCCTTTCACATCACAACTTAATTTGACTTATTTTGAGCGTTATACGTCAGTTTGACACAATTATAATCAGCTGTTGTGTTGTTGTCTCTATTTTATTCAAATTTTAGAAAGTGACAGGACTAAACTTAAATTAGTTAAGTTGAAGCTGTTTCCGAATCGAGGCCATTGACAAATTTAACTGGATTGTATTCTTTTACTTGTACTTTAGATAAAACATACAAACAACTAAAAAATATCTTTGGATTGCATAAGTTGCTGTCGCAAAAAATTTGCAAATGTAGACGGTGCGTTAAAAAATTTAAAAATACAGTATAATGCATTTATAACTCCGCATTCCAGATTTCGAAATATTTTCTTTTTGATGGAATTGACTGTCGAACAAGTGACAAATATACATTACACGCCTGTTTCCCTAACAGGGCAGGCGGAGCGTCAACGACCTCATATTAGGGCGTTATCGGTGACTCATGCATGTCGATAGAAAATTAATGATATACAACGTGTAACAGAAAGGGTATATGCATCGAGAAATGGGTGAATCTACCCATGAAACTGAACAACTTTTCCTAAGGAACATAGGTCGAAATTCGAAAAAAATATTTTGACTTCCCAGTGCTATCAGCTGATGCATTTTGTATGGAAGACCAAATTTTTTTTTCGTTATCCGACCTATGTCCCTTAAGGAAAGTTGTTCAGTTTCATGGGTAGATTCACCCATTTCTCGATGCATATACCCTTTCTGTTACACGTTGTATAAATCTATTCTTTACTAGTTTACCTTCTTAAAGTGGTTTTACAAAGAAATTTTAAGGGCCTATTAAGACCATGAAACTGAACAACCTTTTGTATGGAACATAGGTCGAAATATGAAAAAATATTACTGCTTTCATACAAATGACTCAAACACAAACAGCTGACCTTTTGTATGGGAAGTTTTCTTTTGTTATTTAATCTATGTTTCATAGAGAAAGTTGTTCATTTTAATGGTCTAATCTATACAATATACAGGGTGTAAGGGACAGCGTCCCGCAAACTTATAGGGGTTGCTCAGTCAACGATACTGAACAACTACCACCAGGATTTTTATTCAGGAAATTAAAATGAAAATTTGCTTTTTCATACAAAATGACCACATTGATCAGACAATTTGTATGGAAAATCTTTTTTTTTTTTTCCCTGAAAAAAAAAAACTGGTGATATGTGTTCAGTATCGTTGACTGAGCAACCCCTATCAATTTGCGGGACGCTGTCCCTTACACCCGGTATATCTAATAAATCTATACAAGCTCTTAAAATTTCTTAGGTGAATGAAAAATCTCGCTGTATAATTAGTAAACACAATTGAACATGTAATTATTACTACCTTTCCTACTTGGCATATTATGAAAACAATGGTCACAGCATTTTCTCGCTATGTTAATTGATGTCTATGTAATATTATGTAGTTATTGAACAAAAAATTATAAATGAAGATACTTGGAATTTTGATAGTCAATAATATGTAAGTCTACTTAAATTATCAATGAATAATGAATGAGTTAAAAAAATATTTTGAAAATGTCATTATTGCATCTATACAACGTGTAACAGAAAGGGTATATGTATCGTGAAATGTGTGAATCTACCCATGAAACTGAACAACTTTCCCTAAGAAACATAGGTCGAAAAACGAAAAAAAAAATGTGACCTTTCATACAAAATGCATCAGCTGATAGCGTATGGGAAGTCAAACTTTTTTTTTCGTATTTCGACTTATGTTCCTTAGGAAAAGTTGTTCAGTTTCATGGGTAGATTCACACATTTCTCGATGCATATACCCTTTCTGTTACACGTTGTATATCTGTTTTCTTTTGTCATACTATGGTGAAACTATTTGTGATAATTTATTTCTTAAATACCATTCGACTTCCTTAGTATGAACAGTATAGTTCGTTTGTACTTGCCAAAGCATGAGCGGTCGGTCGGTTATTTTATTCTAGTTTTATAGAATTTAAGCATATCTAGTGTTAAGTAGGAATATTCCACATAACTCGCATTGATAGATAAAAGTACCACAAAGCATTGTTTCTTTCTCTTAATTAAGATCCTTTATACCTAGCGCCCCCATTCGTTAAAAAAAACGGTGTTCATCAATATATAAAAGAAAGAATATCTATAACTCAAGAAGGGCTGAACCGATTTGGCTGAAGATTGGTGGGAAGGTAGCTTAGAATCAGGAGAAACATATAGGATACTTTCTATATATCGTACCCTTATTGCAAAAACCAATTATCTGCATTTTTTTACCAAAAATGAGTTAAATACACCATTCGATTCGTCTCGTCGCGATTAAGCTGCAGGTAAAACCCATTACGTGCTACGACGCTTAGTTACAAAGATAGGTAAAGTAAAAAGCAATTAATCTGCAAAAATGATCAAATTATCTGCATTTAAAAAATAGTAAAATCATTTAATACTTAAAAACTTGTAAACGAATGGCACAAAAACCATCTTTTGTATTATAACAGGTATTAGATGTAGTTACTTAATTCACAATATGCCAAGATTATTCAGTAAATACATATTAACCTGCGATAACTTGTTTTACCCCTTATTAATGAACTAGAAATTGCTGAGTTTACATCAGCAAGTTTCAGCAAGCAAGCTTTAGTTGTTTTTTGCCGAAAATAAAATACACTATGACGTTTTCCGAACACCTTCAGCTAAAACCAATTATCTGTGTTTAGTTATTTTTTTCTTTCATTAGTCCAACCGTTGCTAGTGAGATGGTTTTAAATTAGCTTCAGCTAAAACGTGGCTAAAACCTTCTAACCCATGTATAGCATTCTCTTTCGCACGCAACATTTGACGCACGCAAGTACGCGGACTTTGTTTTCGCGGTAATCGTTACAAATCCTGCGCCGGTTTCGTTAAAAGTGTTGTTTTCAACGTGTTTTGTGTAGATTCTTAGTGAATTTAATAAAAAACCAGCCAAATACGAGTCGAACTCGCTCACGAAGGGTACCGTACTCTTATCTATACAATATTAGACATGTTTGTTACAAATTACCGTTATTAATATCCTTTTATACGGGTAATCAAGCAAAAACTTGGCAAAGAAATCACGTTTTTGTATGGGAGCACCCCTTAAATATTCATTTAATTCTATTTCGAAGTATTTGTTGTTGTAGCAGCAACAGAAATACATCATCATTGAAAATTACAACTGTCTAGCTATCACGGTTCATTAATTTTATTTTTAGTATTTGTGGCATTAGAAATGCATCCATCGTTGAAAATACCAACTCTCTAGCTGTCACGGTTCATGAGATACAGCCTGCGGTCACTGCGGTATCAGAGAGAAAAATTACGTTTGTTGTATGGGATGGGAGCCCCCCTTAAATATTCATGTTACCTACTTGTATTAATTTTTATTTAACTTCACTTATTAATTAACTATTAGATATTTTTATCAAATGTTTTTTTTTAGGGTTCCGTACCTAAAGGATAAAAATCGGGAACCTATTACTAAGATTTCGCTGTCCGTCCGTCTGTCTGTCTGTCCGTCTGTCACCAGGCTGTCCTGTATCTCATAAACCGTGATAGCTAGACAGTTGAAATTCGCAGTTCGCAGATGATGTATTTCTATTGCCGCTATAACAACAAATACAAAAAACAGACTAAAATGAATATTTTGAGAGGGCTCCCATACAATAAACATGATTTTTAGGGTTTTTGTCTATCACCAGAACGTATTTCATGAACCGTGATAGCTAGACAGTTGTTATTTTCAATGATGTTGTATTTAAGTTGCTAAATATTTAAGGGGGGCTCCCATACAATAAATCGTATATTGGTGCTCGATATTAAATACGGCAACAGTTAAACGCTTGAAATATTCACAGTACATTGATTAGTATAATTACTTTGAAAATAAATAACGAAATTAAAATATAATAAACATTTAAGGGGGCTCCCATTCAAAAACGTGATTTCTCTGCCGTTTTTTTTTGCTTTTGTACCCGGATAAAAGAATATAATAACGGTAACTGTTAACAAAAGGTTAAATTGTAGTGTCATATCTATACTAATATTATAAAGAAGAAAGATTTGTATTTTTGTGTGTTTGTTTGTAACGAATAAACTCAGAAACTACTGGACCGATTTCAAAAATTCTTTCACTATTAGAAAGATACGTTCAACTTGAGTAACATAGGCTACTTTTTACCGCGGGAAAATACACCGTTCCCCCGGGAAACTTTATTTAGCAGCGGGTGACACCGCTGATAGAAAGCTAGTTGTATAGATAATGGTACGGAACCCTTCGTGCGCGAGTCCGACTCACACTTGGCCGCTTTTAAATTACTTAGTACGTACAAAAGGTACTGTTTAACTCAGTATTTTGTTCAGATTAGAAAACAAACCTGCAGATAATAAATAAAACTCTAATTAATATTCAGCAAAAACCAACTAACGATTTTCATTTTATTTCTGTACTGGAAATAGGGGTACTAAATCAGTTTTTGTCTTGAAGATTATAATAAGTTAAAACAAGAGAATGAATTAAAACTGCCCGTAGAGCTGCCAGAATAGTAATTTTGGAAATACGGTAGTTTCGCTACATACAGGAAAAACCAAATAAATGAGCTCCTTACCGGATATTTCCTGATTTTTCTACAAAATCTAGTCAAATTTCTTCAATTATTATCCTACTTAATGAAAGTAGAATAATTGCTTGTTTATAAATAACCATTAATACATAAAATAAACGTTATTATAATATATTTTTGTGTCGTCAAACTTTCAAGTGCTTATATCTCAAAAACTTTTTGGTAAAATTTTGGTGCAGATAATTGGTTTTTGCAATAAGGGTACGATATATAAAAAAAACACCAGCTTGTTACTTCTAAAAAATCGTTAGCTCTAATTTTAAGGAAGTAGTCTTGAAAATGTCTATATTTTACTAGTTATGATATTTTACGAAAGGGTGCGCCACCGCTGGTATAAAGGCTCTTAAATTACTTATAATCATATACATTTTGAAAAGCAGCATAAGTAGGGATGTATTGATGTAAGCGTCTTTATGGACGAGTGTTTGACACAACTTTATGAATTGGCCAGTACAGTAACACGATTTGAAAATGTATACGGAAAAAACTAAGGCCTAGCACGCAGGGCGATTTTTTTCCGCAGAAATCTGTGATGTATGGAGTTGTATGAAGGTGCACGCACTCGCGGAAAAAAATCGCGCGAGATTCCTCATACAAATTCCCCCCCCCACCCCACTCGCGATTTTAATTCGCGCGAGAAAAATCGCAGTGCGTGATAGGCCTAAGGTACGAAATGTAAAAACTAAAAGGGGGTTTTAAAAGCAATACTTGTGTGGCCAGTATTTTAACAAAATAATATCGAACGAGTAAACAGACGTTTGCACGTAAGATAATTATGTTCAATTATTTGTAATATTTCTTGTGAAACTGTGAATACAGAAATTTTTGTTTGAAATAATCGCTCGATTTTTTAATTTGATTGTATGTGAATTGTTGAGTATGAAATAAATTAATAGATATGCATGTATTGTTTTACTTTAAAATCCACGAACCTCATCATAAGGGCTTCAAAATGAAACAGTAAAATTTAATTAATAATTATTTATTTAGTCAACATTATAATGTTATAGGTGGTAAATAACATGATTTAGTTAGTGAAATTGCTCGTATATTTCATAATCACGATCATGATGATCGTACTCGACTCGACAACTTTAACATGATTCTTTCAATATATCAATGAGTCCGATTCGTATCCATCTTAACTAAATCTCAGCTAAAATTATTGCAATCCCGTTCTGTTCTCTCATGATAGACAGTGACAGGTATGGACTTATATTAGTTAAGGCGCGTATTTTGCAACCACTAATTGCTACCATTATTTTTTTTATATCAGAATCATTATTAAAGTCGAGTACACGATTAACAATAGGAAACATAAATTTTAAATATTATAAAAATAGCTTTGCGCCTTTTTACAAAATACATACAAGTTAAATGCTATAATTAATTACATGATCAACGTTATTTGATCTTAGCAATATGGTCGTTATTTGCAAAATATCATGAATGATTTCATGTCACATTCCTTATTCACCTCCGTTATCTCATGGTCATAGGTATTACTACATACATACATAAAATCACGCCTTTATCCCTAATGGGGTAGGCAGACCAAAAATGACCTAACGAAGGTCGTTCCGCCACGTCTGACAAGTTTTGAGGGTTATTACAGATGATTATGTATATTTCTATAGTGACGAGTTGTCAGCCCATAGTCTAAATTGTAACTCATTGAAACCCTTGATTCCCTTAGCTGGTTTTTACAGCATGCCCGGGACGAGATGCAGCTGGCACATTCTATGTTTTTCTATCACTCCCAGTCCAGCATAGCTATTACTTGATATAAAATATAATTATTGCTCGAAGTCAAGGCTCATTTCCTACATAAACTAAGACTGCTTCAATTCGGTATGATAAGCTGTATCTAAGGTATCAGTTTCTTTTTTTTTTTCTGATAGATCATCTAATTTGAAGAATATTTTCATCATAATAAAAATAAATTCTAAAGTAATTAATTGATTAAGATTTTTTAAAGCATGGCAAAAACACTAGTTCCTAACCGAAATGTAGCAAAACTTTTTTTGTGTAAAGCAAATTCTATTCATGCTACTTTCCGGCTCGGAATATAGTGTTTTTGCCATACCTCTAAAAATCATAATTAATTAATTACTTAACAATTTACTATTATAATGACGTAAATATTCTTCAAATTAGATGATCTATCAGAAAAAAATAAGAAACTAGTACTTTAGATACAGCATATCATACCGAGTTAGTAAAAAGAAAGATATTTTACAAAAAATAGTAGGTAAGTAGTTAGTTTACTCCAAATCTAGTTTAGACTAGACAGAAAAAAAATGCTGATCCTAAAGCATAATATAAGAAGACATAATTGATCACATACATTCATAAAAGCTACAACATAATAAGCTAAGAAAATGATTCATAATTTTTATGCCGATAAAAGGAATTATTTTCAAAAGTTAGTATTACAAAATTTTCTTCTACAAAAACGTACCGTGCAAGACTTATTGTCGCCCCTTTCTGTTATCTCCGGATAGAAAATGACAAAATGATCATTTTAGTTAAGATTTTGTGATTTGTTGCGCGGTCGAATTACCCTCATTGAACTTTAAAGCATTGTTATTAATTAAAGGAAGTTGGTTGCGCTATTAAAATCCTGTGCAGTTACCTATAGCGGTTACCATTTTCGTGGAATGGTCCTAAATACCCAGAGTACAGCTTTCTATTAAATGTTTTCGACAATTTAAATCATAATAGAGGACGCAACAAAGCCATTGTAATTTTCTCAAAATTTAAGACGGGTGGGTTTAAAATACACAATCGTACTTGTACATAACCAAAACGGTCGTGTTTAATTTACCCAACCAAATACTCTGTTGTTCTGACTGACTATACAGGGTGTTAATTTAACCCTTTACGGCATACGAGTCCAAATATGACCACATTTTTTTTATTAGTTATTTTCACTCAGTAAAGGTAACTAAACAAAAATAAAATGTCAAAAATGGGTGGTCATATTTGGACTCGTATGCGTTAATGGTTTAATTGCGTGCCATAGCTTAGGGGGTGTTTCAGTAACCATCAGTAACGTAAAAGGAGCCCATGAAAAATATTTAAAAAAATCCAAGTCAATAAATAAAAAAGTTAATAGTCAGTATTTATTATGATTCAAAAAGCTGCATCTAGCTCTCCGGCTATAACCGAGCCCGCGCGAGTCTCTGGTCGATAGCGACTCGCGCTGCGCGGGATTGATTACAGCCGGACGGCCAGCCGCAACTCTGGGAATCATTATGAATACCTACCGATTATTGTTTTATTTATTTGGATTTTTTTAAATATTTTTTATGGTCTCCTTTTACGTTACTGAAACACCCCCTAAGCTATGGCACGCAATTAAATTAACACCATTATACCACATCTTACGCAAACTATGATATTATCATCACCTAGATATGATTAAAATGTTATCATCACGTGTTTTCCTCAGTCATTTACCTAGTGGAAATCTATATACACATATACAAAAACATTTAGATATTCCATTTATATATTGCTTAAAAAATATTGAATGCTGTTAACTTATCTAAGCATAAAAGATTACAAAATACGCTTAAACAAAACAAATAATTTGTTACAGGGTATTAAAATACTAATATAATAGTCAGTTATTTAGAAGTCAATAGTAGTTTTTTTTTTCAATAAATGTCAACAACAATCTTTGTTATCTTGTAGGACTAAATAAGAAAGTCTAGTTGTATGACGATTTTTTATATTCAAATACAACTGTAAAGTAGTAATATTTCAAGTTTATGGCAACACCAATGGTAGAATTTAAAGAGTTGCCATTTTAAACCCAATAAATCTTACCAGGTGTTACCATTATTGTGTGCTAATAATTTCCAGGATGTGCTGTTCTGACTAGTATTCCACATCCAATAGTCACTGTATGTTTACACCACATAGGTACGTTACTATTGGCACGCCGATCACATCACATGCTTATTGTAACTATTTGCTATAATCCGTAAAAATCACTATTATTTCGTCTAACGTTTTAAATATTTCTAAAAGATGTTAGGACGTGTTATATGTTTTTTTACCATTCGAGGCCATAACAGACAATTAATATAGCTTATTTACTTCGCGACGCGAAGTGGGTCTTGGCCTACGACATTTAAAGTGCGCCAGGAATATAGCTTGGTGGACATTTAATAAATTAGCTCTTTTAGGGTCTGCATTGGCCTATTTTCAATATAATATTTTGTTATCTACACTTTTAAAAGCTACCAAAAGTAAAAAAAGTTTGAGCACTGGCAATAATAAGTTTGACAAATGTTACCATCTCATCAAAAAAATATGTGAATGGTAGCTTTTAAAATATTTTTGTGAGCTTTATCATTGAGCAACATTATGCTCAGTATTTGTACTATAGCTATGTTAAACATTCTTTATTTATTAAATTGATGCATGGTTCGTTAAAATAATGAAAGGATAAAATAATCATAATTTTAATGAAACATTTATCGAATGTAAAAGTATCATTTTGGTTTAGATTTATTATACTTCATTCGTTTTTAAAAAATAATTTTAGCCATACTAAACGGTCATTTATTATGGCAAAAATTATTTCTTAAAACTATAGTTGTTTTTCGGTCGAGTGTCAAATCTGGCTATTCTAGCTCATGTCTAGCTAGGCTTGATTAGTCCTGTCATTTTAGTTTTTAAAAATAGGCTACAAAGTAAAAAAATATACACAATAGTGAAGTAAATATAGGTACCCTTTTAGGGAGTAACAAAATCAATATATAACCCGAGCACTTAAAGGGCACCCCTGAACCAGGTGGCGCCCTCATCAGTTAAAAAAATCAATACTCACTGAAAATGCAATGAATCGAAAATCCGGTAAACCAGATTAAAGAATAGGTGCTGAGGTTTGTTTTAAGCACTATAAATTCATGATTCAGCT
>JARACY010006699.1:0-15281 GCA_029255725.1 Scrobipalpa atriplicella
TATTATTTGTTGATCCAAACAGTAAAACGTGTTTATTATTTAGATAGTTTATGTGTCTATTGAATATTTTCTAATAATAAGATTGAACAAATGTTATACACGAATTCTAAGCATGTTTTATTTATTTGTTGAGTTACAGTTGAAAGTTAAGGCCCATTTATTTATTAGTACTCTTCTCTGTGGATGCGAGGCAACCAGCCAGTCTTACAAATTACAACTATCCGCGCGCGGAAGTTTACGACCTTAATGTGCACTCCGAAGCACGAAGGATAGGGTCGGCGTACTTTTACACAACACGGGAAGGATCACAAGCATGACATTCATATGACATTAGTACCGCAGTATAGTTGTTATGAAATAAAAGAGTAGTCATTTATTTTTATAAAATGTATTAAAACAGTGAAGATTAGATTACAATCAAGTTGAAGATATAAAAGTCTGTTTAGTTTACTGTGCACATAATTGTAATAATCATTTTATCGCAATAATTATGTAATCACTACACCCTAGCATAATAATCCATGGTATTAATTGGTATTATTTAATATTATTTCATCTACTGTAGTCTTTATTAGATTAATGGAAAAGATACGCATGATTCAATCTTCAACTTCATATGCTTTAAGTACTATAAGACACATAAAAATAAATTACAACAAAATGAACCTTTTTGTGACAACTATTCAATATATTAAAATGTATTTGAATGTGATGAAATGAAAACTAATAATAAAAATAAGCAATCATGGAATGAATGAACTACCTTCAGACACGTTTATATGATACGAGTAGTACTAATAAATAAATGGGCCTTAACTTTCAACTGTAACTCAACAAATAAATAAAACATGCTTAGAATTCGTGTATAACATTTGTTCAATCTTATTATTAGAAAATATTCAATAGACACATAAACTATCTAAATAATAAACACGTTTTACTGTTTGGATCAACAAATAATATAGTAGAAATGAGAAATTAACCAAAAGTTTTTTTTAATGCAATTTCGATGACTAACATTTCCTAGATTATAACTCTATTTAAATTAATAGGCAAAAGAAATGCAATAATGATACAAATAAGAATCAAAAACATTAAATTGGGGACAAGGTATGACTTAAACATTTGCTCATTAATGGATACATCTTGTTTTATCTTAGGTTCTGTTACTGGAGGTATAAAATCCTAGCTAACTCTTATAACTATAGTTTGTGCTCTTTATTGTTCTGATTCAACTATATGGCTAAGGTTCCATCATGGCACAAAAAAGAAATAGCAATCAGAAATGAGGATGGACCTTTTAATTGACTATATTTTTAAATAATTTATTGTTCTTAATCCATTTACGATAAATATAATCAAGGTAAACTTAAACGAGATTCCAAATTGTCAGATAAGGAGTTACATAAATACAAAGTACATAGAACAGTCTTTAGATCTGAAAAGATCCGTAAAATGGTTACCACTTACAGATCGATATAAATAAGTTAGTATAAAAATCGTGGCTAATAATTTAATAGGACAGAGATATTTGATAGTTTAAATTGGACTATAAAGCGCGCTATTTCGTTCGCGCTTAAACACGATTAAATAGTTAAGAATGGATGATTCTTTACCCAAAAACTCTTCGTCACATTGAAGGGGTCAGTTTTGGACTAACGGCTACCGCTGCCGCCTGCTGCCGCAGCGAAAATTCACGAGGCCCGCCTCCGATCCTAACCGTCCGATCTATTCTAAATCGGATGAAATCGGACAATATGTAGCGTAATCTTCCGACGATTCCAACTAAATCGGATAACCGACACATTGTCCGATTGCAACCGATTTATCGGATAAGGATAGTTAGGATCGGAAGGTCGGAGCGGGATAAAGCGATACTTCTATTTCCCACCGCGACGAATTGTTCTATCGCCAGGCCCTAAGGGTACCACCGCCTATAGCGTTTTAGAAACTAGTGACGCTGAAATATACTCGAAAAATTTCGTTAGGAATCGAATGGCATCTGGCACAGCTACCATCTCACAGTTTTTCGAGTTCACGCATTACTAGACTCGAGCTCGACGCCGGTGACGGTGGTGCTGAGGCTGCCGTTGACCAGTATGTCCTGCAGCGGCTGCCCCAGCATGGGGGCCAGTGAGTCGCTCAGCTTGTAGTAGTTGGTCTCCAGAGCCTCGTGGTAGGAGACCTGGTCGGAGCTGATGAGTTTTGCGTTCAGTTGCAGCGCCGAGTGGCAGATCGTGAGGAATTCTCTGTAAAAATAATTTGATATATTGTAGTGGATGCAGACAATAGGCATGTTGAACAAATAAGTAGGCATAATTTTCGCCACATTGAAACCTAGTTTAAAAAATTCTAATTACAGTAAAAGATCCCATCCTGAATCTGTTCAGTTTACGATCTTACCGACTGCGCCAAATGATTGGATTCAGATTCATCATAAACTTTGTGTTTCCTAAGTACTTACTCGTGTATTTTTTTTTTTCAACTGTTTCCTACTTCGTGATATACTTACTTGAAGGTGGCCTTCAGTTTGTCGACCATTTCCTCGGGATACATCTGCGCGAGCGTGGGGTCGAGAAATGCATTCGCGTAGGCGAGTGGACCCGCGTTCACTTGCACGCACACGCTGCCTTGCAACCTGCAATTTAAAAATATAGTTTCAATTTACGTAGCTTTTTGACTATAAAATGCCTCTATAACTATAACATCGTATATACTACCTATTACAGTTCAAGATTCTGATGAACGGATGGGGAGACATAGACATATATAATAGGGATGGTAATGATTAGCACCCCATAAACAAACTGATACAACATGTGACAACATTCTTTGTTAACTTGCAAGAAGTGCAAGAACCATAAATATAAATAAATACGAGGAGCGGAGCGAAGTTTACAGATCAATGCATGCGACTGCAATAAATGAGATATCACATCTAAATCTAAATCGTAATTCTGTCCAAAAATATCTTTGTAATTATTTTCTACGCTACCTGAGTTGCAGTTTCTTGATATCAGGCGCTCTGGCGTTGACGATCTCTGTGAGTTCGGTGACTTGACTCTCCATTTCAAGGACCGCTACCTCGATGGGACTCTTCTCTTCCACTTGGGTCTCTATCACAGGAACGCGCCTCTTCACGTAGGGGAACCAATTTTCAGCTGAAATCATGAACACGAAAGATTACTTGTAAAAATTAAATTTCATTTAATTTTGACTATAGTTTTGGAATAATGGCAACGAGTGTCAAGCATCCGAAAGTAGCTTTTGGCGATCTTCAGAAATCATGCTCTCTTTGAAATCGATACAGTGAGCGTCACAAAACACCGCTGGAGCGTGCATAAAGGAGTGGGAATGTTGTTCTCTCACTCATTAAGTGTTGTTAGTTAACAGGCCTCACCAGTAAGATGCGTGAGTCTTAGCCTCTGATGGTGCACAGGTCCTCTCGCAGCCCCATCCCGTGTGAAAGGCGTCTCGAAGACGAACCGGCGCACGTTATGCGCGCGCTCGAAGGCACCTTCACCCGCCGAGCTAACTGTCGCCGCCCCCTCGGGCGCCGGACGCACCCACGTTACCTGGATGTACGCCAGTTTGCTGTCTAGCTCTTCACGGTTCACCTGTCGAATATGTCTTCTTCTTTAGGAGGATGCGTTTAGGAGCATTGGTTTGCGATCAACATGCATTACTATAGACGCCATATGCTTAGCCTATGTGCGCGCAGGTTTCTCGCGAACGAATGCTCTTGGTGAGGAATCCTTATTGAGATTCCATCGGTTTTGTATTTGCCAATTTTACTTGAACCAAGCTCGGGCACCAAGTAGTAGGAAAAAATATACGTGTCGTCTGATCCACGCCATTAATAAAGTTTTAGTTGAGTCTAATGTAAAATAGTGTATGAAACTACATATCTAGGCATTACAATACTCGTGATCTTGTGATCTTCGTTTCACAAACCACATACGTATTGTAATGCCCTTCAATATGTAGCAGCTTGATAAACTACTATTTTTAGCTAGTTGTTACAAATCGATTAGTTAAGGCCTGGACATAATAATTAGATTGAGTGCGAGCAAGGATACTTCAAAAAAATAAAAAAGTAAGGAATAGTAAAACATCTCTGTACAAGCGATAAAAATCGGTTTTATGCTTGAATTTCTGTAAGCAAAAGATTGATTTTCAAACAAACATCATGCTGGATTCATTCGTATCAGTCACATTCTAAAAATAAAGATACTCGTAACTAAGTCAGGTAATGAACTAAATCTAAGAGATAAACAAGTCATTACTGGAAAACAAAGTCTCGTGCACGACATTGATTTTGTAACTCGGTTTAAATACTTACAAAAGGATATTTTCATAATAAACATAACCTTGAGCAATTAGTGAGGCATTTGTGTGACATTCCTGTTTTCGCACTTCGGAAAAATCGAGTAATTAGTTTTTTTTGTTTACTTTAGTGTTGCGTACCTGCGTGCGTGAGAATGTTATTTCCTTCATAGATGAGCTAATTCTTCACTGGCTTAACCCTTGATTGGGTGAAGTCTAGGAATAAAGGACTAGAAATTTTGTCCTACTAATATTATAAATGCGAAAGTTAAGATGTTTAAAAAGTTTGGATGTTTGTCACTCAATCACGCTTCAACTACGGGCTAAAAAGCAAATAAGTCTTACCGGAGCAGAATCCATGATCATCTTCACATGTTCGGCGCCGAATTTCTGCTCGTAGTATGTCTGCAGCTTCTCAGATATCTCACTGAGCGACGTCAATTTCGGCTCTTTGTAGATAAACTCTACGCCTTCCTCGTCCTCGCCGAAATACGTTTTGCCGAAAAAGGCTACTCTGTAAAACCTTCCCAGGAGTCGTTTTCCCGAGTTGGTTACTTCGATGACTTTGGCGTAAGCTTTGGTAAGGTGTTGGTAGCACGTGAGGAGGGCCTGATAGTCCTTCCGTCGTTCGTAGATGGGGATGATGAGGCGGTAGATGGGACCGAGGAGTTCGTATCGCTCCGCTTTGTCCACGAATTCTGTGCAGATCATGAGCTGATCCAAGAGAGCTTGTTCGTTGTAGTGCACGTCTGCCATTCCTGGAAAAGGCAATATTGTTTAGTTTCTTACTTTTTCAGGAATCGTGCAAACTGAATAATCAAGTTGATGGTTAGGTTTCAGGGACTATCAGCACAAAAAATCTATTAGATAAATCTATTACTGTACTGGGTTTGTTAACACTATAGATTTGCAAACTATATATAATTACTTATTAATTAATTATAGTTTCACGGAAATATGATAAATTAAAGGACCGGTTATGGTGACTAGTTTTTATTACTTTCAGAGCAAAGTCAAAGTCAATGTCAAATCATTTATTTCCAAATAGGTTCTTACGAACACTTTTAGAAAGCACTTAGAAAGTCACAGTCGAGTCTATTACAAAGAAAATTATATCAATGTCATAAAAGCAAATATAATAAAAATTTATCACAATGATGAAGATACACGAGAAACTCGCACTTTGCGGCCCCCCTTTCGTTTTCGCTTACTCCTACTTTTACTTTTCACCTTCTTGATCTTCTTTAGTTGTAATACTTTTTGGAATGGTTATATTATTATGACTTATCATTAGTAACTAAGTATCTGAAAATCGACATATAGGATTACGCAGAAAACGCCATACGACATGATGATGATGATGAGGTATTATTATTAGGAATATTTTGTACTAAAGTTTGTTTTACGTCGTACACGTTTTGATTCTAAATGACTAGATGATGTAATTCGCAAAATGTAATTTTTATCGTGATTGTTGGCGAATTTTCAGTGTCAATTTTTCGCATCGCGATTTTTCAGTGTAACGAATTCTTCATAACGATCCTTTCATTATCTTGCGGCGGCGTCGCTCAGTCTTCCTCGCTAGGTGATCTATGTATATGTATAGTATATAAGTTGCGCGGAGGCTCAGCGCAATACAGTCGAAATCGGCTCGCGACCGCGCGTGCCGGCGATGTCACCTGTTTACCGCCACGAAAAATCATCATGAATACCGCGATCTACGTGTGCTCGCTTTTCTTATCAATAGTGTTCGGTCAAAGAACTATTGGAGAATTTGAGAGCTTTCCAGTGAATTACTTGGTTCGGCAACGGTCGCACTTGAGCCTGACCAATAACACTGAGTTGGTGCTGGCGTTCGTGGTAGGTGTTTTGTTTATATTGTATAGTTTGTGTGCGGCCTTGGTGGATTGTCTCGGAAGCTATTTGTGGCTGGGATGAGGATGAATTGCAGTGGGTGCTGCGAGGGGCGACCTGGCTATTGAGTAGAGTGCGGCGGATCACGCGGCGGCGGCGTGCGGGCAGCTTCCTATATGAATCGCGAGTCGCATTGAATGAGGAGCGTGGTGGGACAGCCACACGTGTAGGTCTCGTCAAATAACGTAGGAACGCAATCCCTAATTTTTGAAGAAATTACGTTTATGGCGCTCAAATAATTCTGCAGATTTTGGTCCTCTATTTAAATAAGCGTTAATTACAATTAAAATACTTAAGTTTTTACATCCTTAATGTTCCACACAAGACAGATACTCAATAAAACATAACTTTATTAATATTGGAAAACATTCAGAACATTATAGTTTACTATTCATTTTCAAAGCATGGGGACTATGATAGCTACGGAGAATTAGTGCAAGATAAGCAAATTTAGAAGTGGTATTGTTAAAACATCGACCGAATCACGTTCTTTTGCAAACTTTTACTGTTCAATGTGCAAAATGAAAATTTTGATATTCTGTTCTTTTACGTAAGATATTTGAAGCTTTCAGGAAGTGAAAATAATTTTTGACTTTCCTTGATCAGACTTTTTTGAATGGGAAAGCCATTATTTTTCAATTCCCGAAAGAATTTCATGGTAAAAGTTGACAATTTCCTGGTGAAAGTTTTTCAGTTTCGTTAACTGAGCGAGCGACCTCTATCAGTGTGCGGTTACACCCGATATTTACAGAAGTTAATGTGATTTGTGTTTTGTTTAGATATTCCGGCATGGCGACCGCACGCCAGACCAAGAAGAGTTGGATTTGTATCCAGAAGTAGATGACAAGAATATCCTGTTTCCTTTTGGGGCGAAGGCTTTGACCAATGTACGTTTTTTTTTATTACTCTACACGAGTCAGGGCAATAAATCTGCAATAATAACATGTTCTATTTACCTAGAGTATTCTATTAACACCGATGTCCGATGTGCTTAATGTTCTTTTTAAGTTTTCTATCTATCTTTGAACAATCAATATGGAAACTTGTAATATTTAAAAACCTATCATCAACGCACACGTGGCTCATTTATATTACAATGTGGACCATTATTTACCAGAAAGGCAAGCAGCGAGCGTATCAGATAGGCAAATACCTCCGTCGCAGGTACGACAAGCTGGTGAACCGTCTGTACTTGCCGGAGGAGATTGCTCTATGGTCCACAGACTTCGACCGTACGAAGATGACAGCGCTGGCCGCTATGGCAGGCCTATATCCACCACCTCCAGCGCAGCGGTGGAACCATATGCTGGACTGGCAGCCCGTCACGTACAAAACTATACCTTTTGATGAGGATGATGTAAGTTTTCTTTTTAATGAGCTTTAGTACCAGATAGGCAAATACCTCCGTCGCAGGTAAGACAAGCTGATGATCCGTCTGTACTTACCGGAGGAGATTGCTCTATGGTCAAGAGCGGGATTCATTTAAAATGTTGTGTGCAAATGAAGAGTCATTTTTCGAACCGGCTGGCTAGATTTGTTTTTTATCTTGATGATGTTTTGTTTGCAGCTGCTTTACTGGTACAACTGTCCTCGATATCTCGCGCTTAGGGACAGGGTTTATGAAGAACCGGAAGTCAAAGAATCTATTGATACATATGATGAATTGTTCGACTTCCTAGCAAACAGAACTAATACCGACATCAATACACCACAAGATGTGTTCTACTTGAGCAATTTGTTCCAGGCGTTGGTATGTAATATAAGGCTGTTTAAAATAAACTATAATTTAAACCATGAATGGAAACACATAGAATGCTCCAGCTTCTTCTTTACCCAGGCAAATTGTAAACGCTTATTGAGCGAGCCGATGATTTCTGTGCTTGCACCATGCAAGGTTTAGGCGATGATGGGTTGACGACCCGTCACTACACATTCCTCTCTCATATTTATCAAACGTGAGACCGCTTATTGAGCTGAAAGACAACAAGAAACTTCGATAACAGATTTTACTTTTTGCAGGAAAGCATTAAAATACAGGCTCCAAAATGGGCGCGTTATAGAGCAAATGAAATTAAAGATGCGACGAGATTAGAATACAGTGCAGAGTTATACAACCCGGAACTGGTACGGCTAGCTTCAGGTGAGAGAATCTGAATCATGACAGTGTTACTATTTACTTTGGTTTGATGAAATGATAAGATACTTCGTCTTTAGTTTGTATTTGTTTTGCTAATAGAGATAGAGAATAAAGAAACCTTGAGAAATAGTCAAAACTATAATAAAATATCAAAAGTTTGGCCTCTGCTTACGGTTGAGGCTACGAAAATTTTACCAAGAGAATTCGAGATCCTATTGTTTGATGATGGTCAACTTAACTTGAAAGTTATAGCCAGTAAATATAGGTACCTACGCAAGTTTTCAAAGAGCCATGTTCATCAGTGTCTTATACGACCTCAATCTTTACTTCATATTTTGACTACCTGTATTTTTGCAACAGGCGTACTAATGAACGAGATACGCAATGTGATGTCTCAGTTCGTGAACGGTCGGGGAGACGGACGCAAGCTGAGGATGTATTCAGCTCATGAAAATAATGTAGCTGCTTTAATGGCTGCCGTGGGAGTGTTTGAGCCGCATCAGCCGCCGTATGGAGCCACATTCTCCTTGGAACTGAGGAGGAGCGCCACTGGCGAGTACGGTGTACTGGTAAGTTGATTGAGGATGTATTCTACCCCATGAGAACAATGTAGCTGCTTAATGGCTGCCGTGGGAGTGTTTGTTTGTTGGCAAATGGAATACGCAATTCGAATTGTCATTGTCAGTTTTATTAAATAAGGCCCAGGTGTAAGTAATCAATCACCGTCGCTCATGGACACCTGCAACAACCGGGGGGTCAAAATGCGCTGGCGCTCTTTTATGTACCTACATAAGGCTCGTTAATAAAACAGCATAGTATTATTATTTATTATGTTTAACTTTTGACTATGTTTTAAAACAAGCACACGCACGAATTTATAGCGTGACTTTCATTAGTGCCAATAAATGGAACATTAGGTAATTTTAATGTATTTAGATATGGTATATAGGAGCTATGTGCAGCGCTACTATCGCATTGGCCAGAAACACTTTTAAGGAGATTTAAATATAAAACCAAGAAAAAAATTTAGACAACATTATAAAGACATAAACTTTACTTGTTCACAGGCGGTGTACGCCGTGGACCCTTTGGTAGATGAAAGAATCCTGGAAATGTCGGATTGCAATGAATCCTTGCTGTGTCCCTTCGATACGTTCCTGAACATCACGTCACGTTACTCCTGGACCAAAGATGAGTGGAGACAAGCGTGCCCGAAGTAATAAACGAAAACTTGATCTTGACGTCAATTAGGAAATATCGGGTGTAAGGGACAGCTTAACGCAAACTGATAGGGGTTGCTCAGTCAACGAAACTGAACAACTTTGACCAGGAAATTCTTTTAGGAAAAGAAAACAATAATTGGCTTTCTCATCAAAATGGTCTGATCATTTTGAATGGGAGAGTAATTTTATTTTTCTTTTCCTGAAAGAATTTTCTGAAGTTGTTCAGTTTCATTGACTGAGCAACCTCTATTTGCGTTTAGCTGACCCTTACACTATGTGAGATGCGTGATAATGATAAAAGAGTGGTTGTCGAATAAAGGCTGTGATTTTTAGTTAATTTGTTTAATTTTGTCTATGTACTTTTTATGATTCTTTACCTGATGCTGTGATGCTAAGCCCAAAGTGACAAGTTGACAGTTTCCTAATTACTGAGCGAATAAACAAAAGTAATGATAATACGAATGACTGTAAATTCCAAGCGTGTCAGATTATTACAAGTTGTATCTAGATAAGAAGATGTTTAATTAATATTTGTTCAATGATGAAATGTTGAATAATGCTTAGGAAAATACAAAAGGCAGAGATGTAGAGATATAGCCGAGTTCATTCTTCAAGATAATTATGACTTAACTCAACGTGTGCTATCATAAACACGTTTTTGTGATGATATATTTTAATCAATTTTAATATGGTGCATTTGAGTAGCATTTGTGTTGGGTAAGTTGTTTTTATATATTGGATTTTTGCTTCAACAACGTCCCAGGAGACTTATAATAAATGGTCACTTGATCAACATTAAGTACTTATTAGAATTTAAAGAATCTTATTAATTAGCATATACTATAAGCTATGCAGACAATGCTCTTTTGGTATACCAATTTGTATGGTATGCATTTCAAATGCAATTTTACCCACAACACAAAACGCGTCTAGCATACGGACAATGTGTTCATGATAAAATCTGTGTATTCCATTGAGCGTGATGTAGCAAGGGCGTCACCGGGAGGCGAGATGATCAGATGAACCATACAGCATACAACGGACGGACGACGCGCGTTTGTATGAAGGTACCGTGCCACAATCGATTGGACAAAGTCAATCATCTGAGCGGACAGGTCGCGGCGACCGTGAATCCGTAGCGGCGGCGTCCCGCGCAAATCAGTGGGACCCCGCCTTGCGCGCCGTCAACTTCCTGCCTGGCGGTCTATAGTTCTTTGAATCTCGTTCAGTTTGTCCGGCCCTTTCGCGTAGTGATTACATCGGATAGTATCGTTCGGGAGCATGAGTGTATGAACCGCGACTTCTGACCAGAGCACATACAGACCACAATGTAAAACTGCACGCCCGACGAAGGAAAATGTAAGTTGTGCGTCAGAAATGATAGATAGCTCTAGGTACCCAACGCCAATCATAGCAAATATTAATAAATTGATTTTTGATTGACATGAAATGATGTTGAATCGTGTTAAGTTATATGCAATTGATAGGGTTTTCGATTAATTAAATCAGTAAACACAATGAACTTAGGTCTAATTAATTTTGTCGTTTCGATTACCTATAACTAATTTGATTTCAAATAATACAAGTAATCTACAGTAGGCATGCTCATGACGTCTTACGGATATTCGACCAAAAATTATCACCAGAGGTCAATTAATTATTATAAATAAACTATTTAGCAAAATTGATAAGACAGTTACGCGTATATTTATTGAATTTTATATGCTTATTGAGACACTTCTTTGTAAATTATAAATGGGATACGGAAGAGCATGGAAGAATTAAATAAAAAAGTAGACCAACTTATCTGTTTCATAATATTAAAATTGTTACACATTTATTATGCGGAGAAGGTGAAAGTAACCTATGAAATTATTCAATGTCTGAATAATTTTAGAGTGGCAGATTTAATGTAAACAAGTTTAACTATTCCTTAAATATATTTTTTTTTTTTATATTTAAGGAATAGGTACCTATACTTGTTTCATAACATCATGAGCACATTGACTTTCTTTAAGATTTTATATATTATTGTAATCCCACAGATAATCCGTTTCCGTTACATGCATTTTTTTTATTACGATGTTAATATCAATGGCGTTTGTTTTCACAAGTTCAGTTTATTGCTCTAATTGTTAAAAACAATTTTAAGGTAAACTAAACAAAACCATTCTATCGATTGCTGAAAATGCTAACCATTGTTATTAAACGTGATTATGATTACAATGTTGGTGACCCTTGTTCTATCGACTATTGTTTTTCAAATTAATTATTATTGTTTATCCTTGCTCAGCTCTAGAAGATAGTTGGTATGGTAGAGTTAAGCAAAGTAAGGTGTAGGACGGGTGTCTTTTATAGAAGTGAAATTGGTTATTTTATGCATTTTTTATTAAAGTTTGTCAGTTCAATTTATTTTTTATAATTTTCTTAAGGTTGAAGAAGATAGAAAAATTGTAAAGCAAAGTGTACAAGCAAGCTATCAATTTGCATGTCTAAGTATACTAAATACATATTATTATTTACTGTAAGTACCTATATATGTTGGAATCCTTCCTACCAGTCTGCATAATGTTTTTAAAACATAAATATAGAATATGAACAAATTGTTTTTTTTTTAATATATATATATATATATATAGATATGTACTCTACATAATGTTATGTTATGCATTTCTCAGGAAAGAGGGCGGTCGCGAGCAGGAGCCGACCAACGCGGCGGACTTGGCACAGCGCATGCGCACCGAACACACCTGCTGCTGCCTTGGCGTGTTGGTGGGCGTCTCGCTCATTGCCGGTGGGTTACCAAGTTACCTACTCCTCCTTCATACAGTACTGTTCCTTCGGAAAGAGGGCGGTCGCTAGCAGCCGACCAACGCGGCGGACTTGGCACAGCGCATGCGCACCGAACACACCTACCTGACTTAAAACAACTTAATCAGTCCTCAGAGGCAAAGCTGTGGTTCCAAGACAAATTGTTATTTATAATTAGCTCAATTATGTAAAAAAACATTTTTTTTCTTATTTTTCTTCTCTTTTTTACAGCCCTCGTAGCAGTTATCCTTATGAAAGACAAAACGGTTGAGCTGACGGCACTTCGACAAGTTCACGTGGTAAGTAAGTCCTGAGTATTATTTCATACATTCAAAGTAAAAGATTTCAATGAGCCACGCCTGTGTGTTTTCAAGTTATTTATAAAATAGCCTTCGGCGTAACAGGTGTCAAAGCTGTGTTCAGTTAATTGGAATTGTACTTATGACTATAAGAAACCCATCCTGGACAAGGAGCTTGCTTCCCGTGCTCACTGAAGAAATCATGACAGTAACGTAAGGGGACTCTTAAACTCTCGCATGTGGGGAGAACGCCCTTATATGAGGTCGTTGACGCTTTGCAAACTAAAGAGATGAAGAGATGCAGGAGTGTCGAATGTAAGTATGTATTACTAAAAAAAATATTGTATATGTTTCAGCTAATGTCACACGGAGAACGTACACCTAGCGAACTGGAACTATCGATGCTAGGCGCCGACCCACCTGACAACGTTTTTGCGCCTTACGGAGCGGGCGCCATGACTAATGTGAGTTTAATAGAGTAAAACTATAATGGTTATGATATCTAAACATTTGTGATAATCGCGCCATAGCAACTATCTTCTAGAGCTGAGCAAGGATAAACAATAATAATTAATTTGAAAAACAATAGTCGATAGAACAAGGGTCACCAACATTGTAATCATAATCACGTTTAATAACAATGGTTAGCATTTTCAGCAATCGATAGAATGGTTTTGTTTAGTTTACCTTAAAATTGTTTTTAACAATTAGAGCAATAAACTGAACTTGTGAAAACAAACGCCATTGATATTAACATCGTAATAAAAAAAATGCATGTAACGGAAACGGATTATCTGTGGGATTACAATAATATATAAAATCTTAAAGAAAGTCAATGTGCTCATGATGTTATGAAACAAGTATAGGTACCTATTCCTTAAATATAAAAAAAAAAAATATATTTAAGGAATAGTTAAACTTGTTTACATTAAATCTGCCACTCTAAAATTATTCAGACATTGACTTTCTTTAAGATTTTATATATTATTGTAATCCCACAGATAATCCGTTTCCGTTACATGCATTTTTTTTATTACGATGTTAATATCAATGGCGTTTGTTTTCACAAGTTCAGTTTATTGCTCTAATTGTTAAAAACAATTTTAAGGTAAACTAAACAAAACCATTCTATCGATTGCTGAAAATGCTAACCATTGTTATTAAACGTGATTATGATTACAATGTTGGTGACCCTTGTTCTATCGACTATTGTTTTTCAAATTAATTATTATTGTTTATCCTTGCTCAGCTCTAGAAGATAGTTGCTATGGCGCGATTATCACAAATGTTTAGATATCATAACCATTATAGTTTTACTCTATTAAACTCACATTAGTCATGGCGCCCGCTCCGTAAGGCGCAAAAACGTTGTCAGGTGGGTCGGCGCCTAGCATCGATAGTTCCAGTTCGCTAGGTGTACGTTCTCCGTGTGACATTAGCTGAAACATATACAATATTTTTTTTAGTAATACATACTTACATTCGACACTCCTGCATCTCTTCATCTCTTTAGTTTGCAAAGCGTCAACGACCTCATATAAGGGCGTTCTCCCCACATGCGAGAGTTTAAGAGTCCCCTTACGTTACTGTCATGATTTCTTCAGTGAGCACGGGAAGCAAGCTCCTTGTCCAGGATGGGTTTCTTATAGTCATAAGTACAATTCCAATTAACTGAACACAGCTTTGACACCTGTTACGCCGAAGGCTATTTTATAAATAACTTGAAAACACACAGGCGTGGCTCATTGAAATCTTTTACTTTGAATGTATGAAATAATACTCAGGACTTACTTACCACGTGAACTTGTCGAAGTGCCGTCAGCTCAACCGTTTTGTCTTTCATAAGGATAACTGCTACGAGGGCTGTAAAAAAGAGAAGAAAAATAAGAAAAAAAATGTTTTTTTACATAATTGAGCTAATTATAAATAACAATTTGTCTTGGAACCACAGCTTTGCCTCTGAGGACTGATTAAGTTGTTTTAAGTCAGGTAGGTGTGTTCGGTGCGCATGCGCTGTGCCAAGTCCGCCGCGTTGGTCGGCTGCTAGCGACCGCCCTCTTTCCGAAGGAACAGTACTGTATGAAGGAGGAGTAGGTAACTTGGTAACCCACCGGCAATGAGCGAGACGCCCACCAACACGCCAAGGCAGCAGCAGGTGTGTTCGGTGCGCATGCGCTGTGCCAAGTCCGCCGCGTTGGTCGGCTCCTGCTCGCGACCGCCCTCTTTCCTGAGAAATGCATAACATAACATTATGTAGAGTACATATCTATATATATATATATATATTAAAAAAAAAACAATTTGTTCATATTCTATATTTATGTTTTAAAAACATTATGCAGACTGGTAGGAAGGATTCCAACATATATAGGTACTTACAGTAAATAATAATATGTATTTAGTATACTTAGACATGCAAATTGATAGCTTGCTTGTACACTTTGCTTTACAATTTTTCTATCTTCTTCAACCTTAAGAAAATTATAAAAAATAAATTGAACTGACAAACTTTAATAAAAAATGCATAAAATAACCAATTTCACTTCTATAAAAGACACCCGTCCTACACCT
>JARACY010006700.1:0-15278 GCA_029255725.1 Scrobipalpa atriplicella
CTCACTCCTAATTGGGTTGCGTCTCGAAATCTACGATTCGATCGTTCAACTTGAACGTGACATCCGGCGGAGAAAAAAATCGAAGTTGGAATATCCTAGCTTTGCCCTCTCCTGACTCATGGCATCTTCGTTTATCGACTTCGGCATCAGTACGAAACTAGCGGTCAGAAAGAACAGTAACTCCGCCAAAGATACTGGTAACAATGGTTTTCTCACTACAAAGCGGGGTGAAAGAAGTGCTGTGTTTGTTAATGGTGAGCTTGGTTTTTACCTTAAAGTTCTACGTGAAGTAAATGACAACCTTCGGTACTTTGATCAAATTATGATAGTATTACAAAAAAAAATTAAAGAAATAGTGTTGTTCTAAGGATTAGTTATTGATCAGGGATAAAAGTAGCGCTACTTACTCCAGACATACGTGATGATGTGCCTGTCAACAACAACGTGTAAACAAACTCTGAAGCATTTTGCGGCTTGAAAATTCTAAGACAACATGCAGTGTGATAATTATACTTATAAAATCGTTTGTCCTTACTGACTGATTGACTGATTCATCAACGCAGAGCCTAAACTGCTAAAGCTAGAATCGTGAAATATGGAGAGCAGGTTCCTTTTATAACGAAACCTACCACTAAGAAAGGATTTTTGGATTTTCCCCCTTAAAGGGGTAAAAAGGGGGTGTTAAGTTTATATGAAAGTCCGTCAATTTTGAAGATAAAATCGTTTGTCCTTACTGACTGATTGACTGATTCATCAACGCAGAGCCTAAACTGCTAAAGCTAGAATCGTGAAATATGGAGAGCAGGTTCCTTTTATAACGAAACCTACCACTAAGAAAGGATTTTTGGATTTTCCCCCCTTAAAGGGGTAAAAAGGGGGTGTTAAGTTTATATGAAAGTCCGTCAATTTTGAAGGTAGGATCTTCTAATTTTGTATTTGGGCTAAAGATTAAAAAATAATGAACACGTGTTTCAGCGTTTTTGTATTATCCACCCCTAAGTGGGTTAAATAGGAATGGGCATGGTCGTCACGGATTTATCTTTTTCCTGGTTTTCAATGGTTTTAACAATTAAAGAGTGGTTTATTTTTGCGCAAAGTTAGCCATGACCGCGGTAAGTCTAAAAATGTTCTTTAAAGTTCCTGTGTACCTATACATCTATGGCATTTTATTTACGACCACAGAGTAAATATTAATACCTTATAAGGACGTGGCAAAGCGTATCCGAGCATTATCATTACCGTGTAAGCTGTCCGACGCTTTTCACGTGCCATGCGCATACGCAAGACGCGCTTCTAATTAATTCACATCGCGGAATGACCTACACGACACACACAGCGATCTATAAATACGATACGGGATACTACGGTTACGCTATCTTGATCCTTGGTGTTTACAACTAGTTTCAGGGCGGTTTTAATCTTTGATTGTCGACGTGTAAGCGGATTACATAATTAGTGTTATCATTATTTATTACCTTCTGTGTATTGATTATTTATAGTTAAAGATATGCTTTAAGAAGCTAAGGCTTAGGTAGGATGTTTTATTACGGATTTTGTTACTTAGCTTTTAACTCTTCTTCGCTGTAGAAAACATAACATTCAATCAAGCGTCAAAATCAAAAGTACACTTTGCGCTTCAGCTATCAGCATTTTAAGCGATACATCTAGATTCAATTTAGATGTCACTGCCATCTCATTATCTGCTCATCTCTGACGGATTTGAATCTCCGCCACCTGCTGCCGTCAGATACTATCTTTACTGACGTGTTATTACAGAGTTCGTTAATTAGTCCGTATTGTTCACAGCACAGATTGATTCTTCACACGTTGCACGTGAACTAGGTCTGCGGTTTGAACTAATTTATAGTCGTTCATTCATTCATTCACTCATTCTTATGCAGCCATAAAATAAAGGAAGCAATTTGCAAACATTATCGTTTCTCTTTAATTTTACATCTAATTAAAGATTGTATAATGAGTCTTTTTATAGTCTAAGTATGTAATCACATACGATATTTCAGTATGCTACCTACATGTTTTTATGATCTGGCGTGTAATTATAATTAAACTGATCTCATCTTTCCAGCCAAAGAGCTTTGGAGTAGGTAAGATAGGGTAATAAAATAGGATTGTTGTTATCTTTTATTCGCTCTTGGTGTCTTAGTTACCTACATGCATTTAGAGTTCGCCTTTTATCTGTGATATTGATATAGCTCAGCTCATAAATTAAGTAAAAGTAGAGCAATAATCCGATAACTCTTTTCACTTATTCATTAGATTCGATTCAGATGTTAATAAAAGAATGTTTCAATGACTCAAAGTATCAAAACATTTCACACGGTGTCCAATCCGCGTTCGTTGTCCGCGACCAACCCCAACACGGACGGGTTCAATGCTGTCTCCCACTTATATAACCGTTGCGTAATTACTTCCGACTGTTCCTGATTTATGTGCATCGTGACCCGCAATGCATCACTACACAATAAAATAGGTATATCGCCGACAGACGGCTGCCTTGGTACCAACAGAGTAAAGTCGATACTTGTTTCTGAGAGGCTGAGGGAGGCATCTGCTTGCGGTTAAGTAACTGTCGTCATGAATATTCACAAAAATAATATTAAAATCTAAACGGTAAGTACCAAATTATTTAGCAAAACAATCAAATTTTTGCTTAGCACCTGATTCTACATTTAGACTGTCTTCAGAAAAGCATGGCCATATAGCCACACAGGGTTTCCCTCTAAGAGCGTCTTCGTATTGCGGATGAAACAGACAATATCGGAATCTTTTATGATAATAACTTTAAAAACTAATAACAATCAAATTCCCAAAAAAAAAAACACCCATCAGGGAACCAAAATTTTGTTCGAGACTGATTTTTCATGAAAAATTTGATACTTATGTTCGATTGTTTGTTTTCATGACGAACGAGTAGCAGTACTTCTCCATACATTCCTATAAATACCTAGGTATTGCAACAAATTCACCGTGCAGGCGTAACATAATTCAATTTAAATTCTAATTGTAAGTACTCAGTCTACCTACACCCTAAGAACCCTCGTTTATAAAGGGCTCCTGGCCGCCATTGTTTTCCCTTTATTTCCATTGGATTAAGCAGTAAATTGTACCATAAATTGTGCTATTTAAATGTGAATCCAATTATCTCAATTACTCGAAAACGATTGCCTTAACTTGTTTGGAATAAGTATTTTGCACGTGCTTCACATTGCAAGAAATTTTGTTCGCTAATTAAGTACTTATCTATACTATGGGCTCCCTTATTTTACAATTCTTTTCCTTCGCTTTTGTTCGTAAAATGATCTTTAGATATTGCCGCTATGCCTAAACATGAAAACTATTTATAACTAAACCTTAACTAACTCCGAACTAACAAGTAGAATGAAGAACGAAGAGGAAATAGTTACTTTTCTATAAATTATCTTAAACAACAAATTTTCGTGTTCCTTGCAACAGGGTCGAAACATCAAAAATCATCTAGTCATCTGATCATCAGTTTTAAAACTATTTTAAGACAGTGCTGCCGATTCACCAACACATTCACGACAGTACCAAACTAAAATAAGTTAAGTTGTGTCTACAACAAAATCGCCACCAGTGTGTTGGAACCGTGAAAGCAGAAAAAGCTTTGTTCATTTTAAGTTTAAATTTATAAGGCCCTCCAGTTAGGTATAGCACTTGAAAACAATTCGATCTTGACAATAAGAATAGATCGAGAGAAACACGGTCTATTTTATCAAACCGAAAAATAACTTTTATTCTTACAACGCGAGTAAGACCACATAGAGCAGAAAGTGATGGTTTTATTTAAAGAAATGAAACATAGATCATAAGTAGGTACCTACTTTCTATAAATCTCGTTCCTTGTAACAAGCAATGTCTCCCACACGTTTTCACAAAACAAACATCTTCATTGAAGCCTTATTGGTTACAACATCGTGGTACTAACAGTACGTGATGTCTAAATATAAATTCAATCGTAATGTATGTAAACATGGAGCCAAGTCTCGTAGTTGTTGGGTCGTAAAAATATAAAGCGGGTACCATGTCAGAGATTCCTAGGATTGGCTCTATACCTAATAGTATATTATGGCCGTATTCCAACGTGAGAGACTTCTAAGTTGTATTGAGAAAACTGAACAATCTTTTTGCATATTATTTTTTTATGTTCTGTTTGGCAGTGTTTTTTTTATCTGTACCTATGCCCTATATAGGACTTCCCGTCTCCAGAACAGAAACTCTACTCGATGTAATATTATGCATGATAGAGTCAATTTCTCATTGTTTCAATTCTGTTTTGTTTACATTAGCAAAAAAATCGTGTTTGATATTCTGAAATACATGAGAAACGGAGTAGTAACCTACTTATACGAAATATCGGTCAAACATGCGTATGCGGAACTTGGCAAATGCACCTTCGTGTCCCTGCAACTGCATAGGTAGGTACTAGTATACGTCAGGATAGCGGTCCAGCCATCGGATACCTCCGTTCCAGTCCGTTGTTAACTATGCTACATCTATACTACTACTATGTAAGCTGAATATATGAATAGATAATAGTAATTGGCACACCTTGTATCAATGTAGGCGGATGATAATATGATCTAAGTTGAAGTTGGCAGAAGTTTAGTTGAAATGACAATTTTAGTTTAAGAAGAGCAATACGGATCCTTCCGGCGCACAGATTGCTAGGTAAAGTTTATTTTATTGGAGTTATTCTAAAAGTTATACAGTTTTCTCTAGGACTTAGAAGTCCAATACAAAATATTCTTTATAACTGGGTCCTATTGACAATCCTATCAAGCATATAGAAGACACAGACTATACAACGTGTAACAGAAAGGGTATATGCATCGAAAAATGTGTGAATCTACCAATGAAACTGAACAACTTTCCTTAAGGAACATAGGTCGAAATACGAAAAAAAAAACGTGACCTTTCATACTAAATGCATCAGCTGATAGCATATTTTGTATAGGAAGTAATTTTTTTTTTTCTTATTTTGACCTGTGTTCCTTAGGGAAAGTTGTTCAGTTTCATGGGTAGATTCACACATTTCACGATGCATATACCCTTTCTGTTACACGTTGTATAATAGTGCTATTAGGGACCCGGAACAGGTATTTATTTTAATTAATTTTAATATCTGCACTTATTAGCCTAGTATCAAAACAGGAACCGTCTGCGCAGGTTGCATACCTTATTATTGAACTAAATAGTTTGAAATACTCCTACTTATTACATAGGTACCTAGTTCATTACTAGAATTCCTTCCGCTCATTCATTTACTATCAAATACCTGACTATTACACATTATTAGTACATAATTTCAATAACGGACTCTCCCATTCTCGTTAAGATTCCAAACAAGAATACTACTAAGTACAAACATAGGCATAATCGTTGGTGAACGATTGAAATAATGGTGTAAGTATATTTAGACCCGTATGAAGTAATTGCTGGTTAAAGTGAATACCGGTTGCCATGACGACAGGAATGCCAAGTTCGCACCCTGTATGTATACAAGATGTTAATTTAATTTCGTGCTTTACTTAGGGGAAGTTTCCGTGATTTTAAAGATGCACCGATGATGAAACATTAAATCCTACAACAATGAAGTCCCAATAATATGACCAATTTAATCGAATAATTCGTATGGGGAAATCAAATTTATTTTTGCAGAATTTTTTAAAACACTCATTTAGTTTTATTTGCATTGCGTATCATTTTTCATTGCAGTGAAGCACCCCTTAGTTAAATGAACAGCCTGTACAGTGTTGCCAACTTTATGTACGGAGCCTCATAGAATGCGAAGATCGCGTAACCTTGACAGGTCTAGTTAGTGACCAGGTCTAAGATATGTCCAGGCGCTCGGGCATTCTGGGATTCTTCAACATCCATTCCGAAGACTTAGTGGTTAAAGCGAATGCCTCTCAGCTTAGACACTTATTTACGCGTTCTTTGCGTTCTATTAAAGTGTCTGATAAAGTTAAGAAGAGACGAGTCTGGAAAACGTCAAAGTTTGCTTAATAGGATAGTACTTATAATGTGCATCATTTTTTAGGGGATTCGAGTAGAGCGTTTGTATGGCAAATTATGACTTCCTTCTCTTTCTTCTCTTAAGGTCAAGTTGAGGGGAATTACCATTGTCATCGTTCGAATCTATAATACATCTGCCTTTAAGCTTGATTATCATAATAAAATGATAAAATCTCATTCACGTCATACAAACAATCTTTGAATTGTATGCTTTTCAATTGGATTCAAATTAATTGGATAATCCCAACTAGATTAATCAAATATGCTTCCAAATTATTTGATATATAATTCTTTCTAGCCATAATAAAGGGTTTTACAGGTATTCGCTCACTAAATCCATCAAAGCATGGCTTACGTATTTACACCTTTATAGAGCTTACCTTATGTCCCCAACCTAATATAGGTTACGGCTTTAAAGGGAGGAAGATTGAAAGGCCATCCATATTTAGTAATGCCATTCTTTTCGATCAACTTGTAGCTACTGACTACTGCTACTGTAGAGGGCTTTGCTTCTATCTTGCTTAGAGTTTAATCATTAGCTAAATATTCGTAGCTTTAGGCGAAACCTAAATGAGAAACGTCCGGTAGAGGCAACGTCGGCACGAGAAAAAGCACGCTCAAGCCCTGCAGTAATAGTTTAAGATCTGATGATGATTGCATCGCTTATTAAATCTAACAAGCCTATATAGTTGGAATCTCTAGATCTATGATGTGATTGTAACTGCTGGAATTGATAAATTAATTATTCATTGATTCCAAGTATTGCTGAGGAATTTTAATTTGCAGAATAACCCGCGTACGAGCTTATTACATTCTTTGTATTTTTAGCATTTACCTTTGCTTATTAAAACAAGTTGAAATGTCGAATATTCCCTCTATTCTCACATTCTCAGTCAATGATACAGTTCAATCCTGCCAATACTCCGTTTTCCTCTTAACAAACTCTATAAGTTTCTAAAGATACGAATCTTACTTCGGTAGGTACTAAGTTAATTTTCAGTCCGAGCTATTACATAAACACTCTTCTCAGATATCTATTTGTTTGTAAATAACAACAACCGTGGGCTGTGCGTTATTATTGGCCGTTACTCTACTTTATTACCACTGCAAAAGTGTAATAACTATTACTCACATAATAAACCTGCGATAACGGTGTATTATCGATTACACGGCGAATTACGTAGCTCCAGAAACTTTGTGCTTCTCTTTTCTCGAGAACGAAAATAATCCCATTCTTTCCATTTAGTTGAACTTCGGTGCTAAAATTATAAAAATAAAGTAAATAAGTCTTTAACTTTGTTTGTAGCTTTTTCGCGTCTAGATAAATAACGCGAATAAATATTTAGTGGTTTATTTTATTTTCTACTGGCAATTTAGCATCGCAGACGAACGCTTTTAAATTTTCCATTTTGGGGTAGGTAGTCTGGGCGTAATAGTCCGACTTGGGAAAGTGCATCACAGAATTGTCTGCAGATAAGTCTGGCTGTAGAAATGACTTCAAAGCTTTTTATGTACGAGCGTACTTTAATTTCGACTCTGTCTCAATCACCACTGGTGGTCTAGAGTCAAGGGCTAACACATCGCAAATAAAAATAATGAGACCGCAAGTACTTACAACAGCGGTGACCTAAAGAAGTAAAAGCACAAAGGTATTACAAAAAATATCTTACAAATCCCCCGTAATTTTTTCAAAGCTTTCAGGTTTTCTACCATGTCTACTTCAATCAGCAAACCAATAGCGTAATACAACGTTTATGTGCGTCTATTAGCACGATCGTAAAGTCTTGTGTGGCATACGTGTAGTACCATGGTCGCTGGTGTATAAAAGCTAATTATCGTAAAATTAAATTATAGTAAGCGAACTCCCAGACGACTCTTTGTATCTCGTGAATTCGCGACTAGGCGCCATGAGGTTTCTAGGCACTAAAGAAAATTATACACTAACTTTCTGCGCGTTTTCGTTTTACCATGGAAAAAATGCTAAAAAGTTTCTTCATTTTCATGTTAATCTGTGAGTGACTTATTCTTTATTCATAATGCAAAATTGAATTGTGTGTGAAATAGTCGCAAAAACTGACTTCATAAAGTTACATTAAGAACTAAATAGTGCGTAATAATAAGGAGCTACAGCTAGTTACATTTAAATGGCTGCCTAGAAAACAAAGGGACAAAACTCTAGGATCGTTATCAACTCACGACCAGTTGCTTCTCGCATTACATGCCTTAAATAAAAGGAATATTAAACGAACCTTGCATACCCAAGCGTACGGAGGTAGTAAGAAATGAGTCGAAGTTTTCCGGATTTTTGAAATAACCTCCTCTCACGTACGTAGCTGGCATTTCGAGGAAAATCCTCAGATTAGGCAATTATTTACAACAAGTCCTTTCTTACGACTTGATATACATTTTTCGTTTAAGATGCAGCTGTAACTCCGTTTATTGTCGCAGTAATGTTGTAAAACCGACAGTAAAACAGCTTTAATTGCTTTGTCCGGAATGAACAGTTCCAGTGAGGTCGTGACATCCCGGGAACCGTATAAGAACCATTTGGAGTCCCAGATCTTGTTACAGATTGCCGTGTACACGTCAGCAAGGAAATTTGTAGCCGCTACCTTAACCAACTGGACGACTCTAACAAGCTCCGCGTGAGGAAAAACAAAACTCGACGTCCCAGCGAATAGGAAATTAATGGGCCGAACACCAACTCCTGTAACGAACGTAATTTATTTGGAATTGCGGAACACTTGCCTGAATGGACGTTTGTACGCGTAGGACGATAAGTGAATACTAAGACGTCCTAACATGTTAGCGTTCGCTGATGTAGCTGGTTCGATAGGACTCCCTACGCGCCCACGCGGGAGGCGACACGCAGCCCAGGCTAGATAACCGTCCTCTAATAGGATAAATAGAATTTATCGCACATTAAATCTGCTTGTTCCTTACTGCACCAGTGCGTTGGACCTCTTCTATTATGCCTATGAATTACGACAGCGCTTACCGCGAACCGATTTTCTCGCGATTATAACACATACGTAGCTTAGTCGCCTAACTCGTTATCTTAACACATTATACGCCCTACGAACCGCGTATACCTATATTCAACATCCAATTTCCGAGATATTCCAGTCTATGCCTCTAACAAAATCCGCAACAATAGCGATAAACTGTGAAGTTCCGTACTAGAGGCTTTTGAAAGTCCGCAATGAAACTTGTTGAATTGTATCGTCAACGAAACAATGCCGGCCATTGAAAACGAGAGAGATTTACATCTGGACGAGAGTCAGCAGTCTTTATTGTTCGGCTGCGGAGCTCCTGTGACCATGTCGCGAAGACACGACAATATTCTGCGCGATACCGCGTATCGAAGCTGTTTCATCTATGTATGCAAAGGCACGTGCGGTTGTAGCCGGGAACCGATAGCTCGATAAGGCGGCTGCGATCGTACGTTACGCTTATCCCACCGCTGTGGGAGCGCCTATACATTTTACTCAGCATCTCCCATGTAATGAATACTTCGCCGACACATAATTGGCTAGCGCGTTGCCGGCGAGTGCCCGTAAACGGCCCCTATTTGCCTTTACGGATAAATTCACAGGCATGCTAGCTGGGGAGCACTCGACGTGGATTCCGCAACTGCTTAGACAATACCCGATCATGCACATTGTGCTCAGGAAGTATCTTCGGATATTACGTTTAATAGTTTGCAATTTACTAGTACAGGAAGAGCTTAGAGCGAATTTGTATGGCGGCGCTTCTTTAGGTAAAAAGCGTATTATACATCAACAAGGTTCAGCCGGTTATGTTTTTTGCGTGCAGCTAACTGGCCGTTCGCAGTGTAGTGCTTACGTCCACAAAAGCGGGTCCCGTTGAGCCGGGATTGCGGTAATCGGCGTCGGCATCAGCGTCTATCAGTTACGATCCCGCTCAATTAGTATCTTTTTCACTCGGAGCCATTGTTTGTCGAGTGTTCCGTCCGTGGCTCTAGTTTCGTTCTAACGGTGAACGTTATGCAACGTGTGACATCTTTTAAGCCACTTTTTTTGCGGCTAGATCGATCAATCAATCGTATTTTGTACGTGCTCGCAGTTAGCTCTAAGAAGATTGCCTCCGTAATGGCGCTAAGCTCTCTAAATATAGCAGTATTAGCGGTGCTAGTATACGCGAGTGAATTACTGGAATTGTTTCTGTATTTTGTTCGTATCTTGGCTCGTGCTCTCGCGACTTTTTTTGCAGCAACCTCGGCGAGTCGGCAGAGATTAGTTTTATTTCATGGCTACGTCCGTCCATTCTTTGTTGAAGAAAGTTTCTCGGTCGATAATGGTTCGTATATCTTTGCTCACGTATTGTTAGAAAGTATTTCTGAGTAAATCCCAAAGCATTATACTCTTTGAATATTGCTTTCTGAAGACAAGCGCTAGCGAGATTATGTTGTTTAAAGTGAATTGGATAATTATGATTTGACGTTTTCCTTTGCTGTTCATTCGTCGTTAACATTAACTTCAAAACTTTCACCGTCAATTCCTGTTTATTTATTAGTTCTAAACAACTGCAAAACAATCATAAACGAAGTTGATTTATCGGCTGTTTTGTTTCTATTGACGTATTTTAGTCCTCTAATTTCCCTCCATGTAAGGCAAGTGTATGTATCTCGAGCTCACGTCCGTCGAATCAAAAGAACCTGGGAGCACTTCCGTCATATTTCCTTTCAGGGAGTGCCGCTGGGAAACTAATCAGAGTCATTAGTGCCTGGTCTTCCGCAACCACGTACCTGCACACCCTGCCATAGCCATTAGAGGCAGATGAAAAACTGAGGTAGATAGGCGATATGTAAGCATCAGTAACTTATGCTATACGTGGGTGCTGGTGGTCGAGATACGGAAGGGAAATCATGGGATATTATTAAAATAAATAAGAAAAATTGTTTTGTGTAAATATACCTGAAAAATTAAGAAGGTATTTAAATAATTATTATATTTTTAAAATGAAAATTTTGTAAATAAAAAGCAAATCTGCTTAGTATGAAACATATCTAGTACTAATAACATTGATCAAAATAAACGACAAGCTTACTTAATTCAACTAAGGCAGACCTCTTTACAAAACAAAACTGAAAACTTCAAACTTCCAAAAACAATTGATAATCATAGACCTAAACCACTTAGGTACTTACAACATTTGATCACATATCATTCAAAACCAGATCTTACCTCGATCCTTACTCATAAACAATCTCCAAGCAGAAACACGTATCAACTATATTAAACATTCATAATGTCCCGTTAATATGTTGCATCCTACATGTTCTATTCTCGTGCATAGGTAAAACGCGTTCGTGCGAATCGAGGTACACCAGTAAATCACCATCGTCTGGACCCCATGAGCCGCCATATGGTTTCACAGCGATGGGTTTCTTATAAAGTGCTTCATATTTTGCAATTAGCTTCTTGGATCAAGTTGTTTTAGATGTCGCATCGTAAAGCTCTTGATTTAAATTATGGATAGTACCTATATGATTCTGATCTATACTAGTTTCTTTTACAATGTTTTATTTTTTGGAAATTATATTAGTAGGTATAATTATCTTCCAAAATTACTTTACGTCGTAAATTTTGCTAAGCCTCTTTGAACTGTTCTTCTTATGCAACCTATTATTATTTAACGACAGAAATAAATTGCAACACATTGAATAAGACTTTGTTTCTTCACTTTCGCATATTAGTTATTAAAATTAAGTTTTTTTGTTGCATTCAATTTGCTATTGAAGAGGATTTCTTCAAGTCAGTGCAAAACACTAACCATAAAGTACTACAAAATCTATTTGCAACGTTTTAATATTTTCATCGCCTTCTCGTAGGTTTCTGCGGCCTTAATATCCATGAAATGGGCGTATAAATCAAAATCCGTCGTAAGTTTTTGCTCTATTTTCAGAATTAATTGCCGACTTAATTCCATTCGCTTTCCTCACGCTGTTTGTAGAAAGGCTTGCACTGTCAATATATTAAATTGGCAACGCGTTGGCGAATCACGATCGCAGCTCTGTGGCTGCACAATAAGAAATGGCCTTTAATTTCTATCGTGACGGCTGTTGAGGCACCCCGGTTATTAATTGATTAAATCGCCGCAGTGAAACAGTCTGAACTATCAAATAATGTTCTATGCGCAATCGCGAAACGCTCAATATCTAACATACTAATATCTATTCTCTCTTTCATAGCTCCTCCTAGATCAAGTTTTATTAATACTTTACCGTTAATATTTCCACCGGCGATAATGTTTTTCGGAATTGCCCTTAAGTTGCTGATATTAATATCTGGTAGCCAACGATTAATTCAGAACGAGTTCGCGAACGTTTAGTGAGGCAGATCATGGGAATCTTTAATCTCAACTTGTGCGGTACTTATGAATTATTTACGGTGACTTCCTGGTTCGATGAGGGCTTTGCTTTGTGTTCTATCCTAGCATAACCAAGTCTAGTTCTTGCCATCCTTTGTTCATCCATGCCTTATTCTCCTGTCATGTTCCATGTTTCCTATATTCTAAGGGTACGCGTAATACCTCATTACTGTTTGCTTAAATTCTCTGTTGTCAGCTTGAAAGTTTTCTCATGGGAAAAAGTTTATGTAGTAAAAGTATGTGAAACTATGGTAAATTTTATTAGGTATATTCAAAGAATTACTTGTTACTGTCCGTGCAGTATGTGAAAAATCGTAATGTTCTTGATCATCAATTTCGTTACTCTCTAGAAATGTGTTCTTACAAGTCTCAGTAGAATATTTACACATTCATTGAGTAAATAATAAATTAGTTGACGAGGCACCTAATGGTAAGTGGTTGCTTTCGCGTGTGGTCTAACTGTTCTACTTAAAGTTTTGTAAATGTTCACTAGAGATAGTAAAAGTTCAGGCCACCCATGTTTAAGAGTGCCTTTGCTAACTACCAGCTTGGTAGAGAGACTGCTTTGCGATGATTACCTCAAACATTTTTATAATTTTGGTAGGATCATTTACAGAAATTTTAATAGCATTTTTGGTTCTAACCAGTAAAAAAAAATTTCGTACGTCCATATTTTTGTCAACTCTACGAAATAAAGATGTAAACACTTCTGCTTTGCAGCAAATATAGCCAATCGACTCTAGGTACTATCTAATAATCAGCTAGACAGTATAATTTACCTACTTGAAAGAAGCCTCAACTTTCTTCCTTTTTGCATTCAAATGCGTTCTATGTTTATATTTATTCCAGTAATCGTCTGCAATTATCTCCGTATATACTATATTTAGGGATATAAACATCTAGATAGCTTGGAATTATTGCTTGTAGCTCAAGGGCTCTCTGCTTCGAGTGACTTGTTGTACCGACGTTACAAATGTTAATGGGCCTAACACCTCGTCAAGAGATGCTTATCCCGTTTCCATTTAAATATATTCTTTAGGCCCTCCGCGACTGACAGAGATGAACAAGTAGCAATCTTTCTGAAGTTAATAGTTGAGGTAAACTGGTAGAAATACAGAAAATATGATTTTAATTACCAGACCTGTCTGTCTCTCGCAAACACTATTTATTTTCACCTCATCGCTTCCAGTTGTAGCTACATTATCGTCAACAAGGGGTGTCCGGTTACATAAACATTACACAAACAAGAACTAAAAGAAATTAGTATAAATTAGCATCATTGACAACGCAACATAAATATTAAATACATTTCTGCGTAAAAAAAGATTAGATGAAGCGCCCCATTCAACGTCTTCACTAGAAATGACAAATGAGCCGTGCCACCATAAAGAAATTCTCCTCCATTAATCAAACTTGATCTAGGAGGAGCTATGAAAGAGAGAATAGATATTAGTATGTTAGATATTGAGCGTTTCGCGATTGCGCATAGAACATTATTTGATAGTTCAGACTGTTTCACTGCGGCGATTTAATCAATTAATAACCGGGGTGCCTCAACAGCCGTCACGATAGAAATTAAAGGCCATTTCTTATTGTGCAGCCACAGAGCTGCGATCGTGATTCGCCAACGCGTTGCCAATTTATATATTGACAGTGCAAGCCTTTCTACAAACAGCGTGAGGAAAGCGAATGGAATTAAGTCGGCAATTAATTCTGAAAATAGAGCAAAAACTTACGACGGATTTTGATTTATACGCCCATTTCATGGATATTAAGGCCGCAGAAACCTACGAGAAGGCGATGAAAATATTAAAACGTTGCAAATAGATTTTGTAGTACTTTATGGTTAGTGTTTTGCACTGACTTGAAGAAATCCTCTTCAATAGCAAATTGAATGCAACAAAAAAACTTAATTTTAATAACTAATATGCGAAAGTGAAGAAACAAAGTCTTATTCAATGTGTTGCAATTTATTTCTGTCGTTAAATAATAATAGGTTGCATAAGAAGAACAGTTCAAAGAGGCTTAGCAAAATTTACGACGTAAAGTAATTTTGGAAGATAATTATACCTACTAATATAATTTCCAAAAAATAAAACATTGTAAAAGAAACTAGTATAGATCAGAATCATATAGGTACTATCCATAATTTAAATCAAGAGCTTTACGATGCGACATCTAAAACAACTTGATCCAAGAAGCTAATTGCAAAATATGAAGCACTTTATAAGAAACCCATCGCTGTGAAACCATATGGCGGCTCATGGGGTCCAGACGATGGTGATTTACTGGTGTACCTCGATTCGCACGAACGCGTTTTACCTATGCACGAGAATAGAACATGTAGGATGCAACATATTAACGGGACATTATGAATGTTTAATATAGTTGATACGTGTTTCTGCTTGGAGATTGTTTATGAGTAAGGATCGAGGTAAGATCTGGTTTTGAATGATATGTGATCAAATGTTGTAAGTACCTAAGTGGTTTAGGTCTATGATTATCAATTGTTTTTGGAAGTTTGAAGTTTTCAGTTTTGTTTTGTAAAGAGGTCTGCCTTAGTTGAATTAAGTAAGCTTGTCGTTTATTTGATCAATGTTATTAGTACTAGATATGTTTCATACTAAGCAGATTTGCTTTTTATTTACAAAATTTTCATTTTAAAAATATAATAATTATTTAAATACCTTCTTAATTTTTCAGGTATATTTACACAAAACAATTTTTCTTATTTATTTTAATAATATCCCATGATTTCCCTTCCGTATCTCGACCACCAGCACCCACGTATAGCATAAGTTACTGATGCTTACATATCGCCTATCTAC
>JARACY010006701.1:0-15268 GCA_029255725.1 Scrobipalpa atriplicella
TGTAGGGTGATTAATCTAGTGGAAATTTTAATCGAAAAAAATCAATACCTTATTTGTGTAAAACCACAATGAATATTGAATAGGATTGGGGTGGAGAAAAAAATATTTAAAAGCTCCAGAGAATGAGCTAAGCTATACAGTATATTGCAATTGTCTGAAAAACCGTCGATCACAGCAATATGTACAAATTATCTGAAATCCTCTTCGAAATTGGCCAAACGCGGCAAGCAAGGCTCGATCATAAAGTATTTTAAACAATGTTTAAATTTTTACTTATACAAATAGGTACAGGTTGGTATGTAGGTACCTAACCTATGTTATGTAGGTACCTAATTTATTATACTAGTTTTCGGTATCGCCCAGGACGTAATAAGTCAAGTGTTCCCATGGAATTAGGAAAATCATGCGAAAATTAAAATTATGAAATCGAAATATTTTACCTAAAAACACAGTAAGCAATTATTTTTCAAACAATGCCGTTTAAAATCCAGCAGTTCTTTAGACCATTCTTCCCTGGGTAAATACACAATAGAATCGGTAATTCGTCCCAGTTTCCCTTAGGAAAAGTGTACGCTCATTATCGTCTTCCGGCGCCGGTCGTCCGCTTACCCTACCTGGGTAAGGGTGTGGATATGGTCACAGCGTTATCAGAAGCGGGAGCGGAATCTATCTCAGTACAGAGATTTCTTAATGCTGGACTGGAAGCGATAAAAGAACTTAGAATGTAACCAGCTCTGCCATGACAGAAAAAGTCAGTACAAAGATTTGGTAGCTTTATACCGGGTGTAAGGGACAGCGTCCCGCAAACTGATAGGGGTTGCTCAGTCAACGATACTGAACACATATCACCAGGATTTTTTTTCAGGTAATGAAAAAAAAAATTTGCTTTTGCATACAAATTGTCTGATCGATGATGTGGTCATTTTGTATGAAAAAGCAATATTTTTTATTATTTCCTGAAAAATAATCCTGGTGGTAGTTGTTCAGTATCGTCGACTGAGCAACCCGTATAAGTTTGCGGGACGCTGTCCCTTTCACCCCGTATAGTGTAGTTATCTATTTGTCTGTTGTAATTTAGCTGATGTCTATGCCTCGTAGGATATATAAAAGCAATCGTTCAGAATTTAGGATGGAAAATAATATACATAGATAAAGTCACGTCTTACGGGGTAGGCAGAGCGTAAAATCTTAGTAAAAGGCCTTTTCGCCACGTCCGACAAATATCAAAATAGTTTAAAATGTGTATAGTACTATGTGTATAGTTTAAATTAGTATCAGTAATAGTGACAGGTTGTTAGCCAATCGCTTAAATTACAATACACTGGAAACTTCGAATCCCTTTTCTGATTTCTACAGCATGTCCGGGAGGAGAATGCATAGCAGATGTTTTTTTTGTGTTTAATACTTACCTAAATATTTTTTGGGAAACTTGTTTGTTACCAGCTACCAATAATGAATAAAACATGTGTATTGTGGTAGTACTAACATAACACTGCGGTAAATATATAAAGGAGTTCATTTTGTAAACAGTCATTATCACAAAGCGTTTCTTTATGAAGCCTACTGATATATTCCACGCAACAAACGAGCCTATTAAAACAATCTCTTCTGACTGGTAATAAGGTCGGGAATGGCGTGTGAAGAAGCCAATAATGAGACGCTAGGGTTGTCTAAATGTGTGATTATTGCTGAAAATGTATGAGTAATTTATTTTAATATACAAAAAAATTTAGGTCATTAATAATAAGGCTAATCCGACACGTGAAACTTAATGTAATAACTTTTTACTAAGTATACTCAAATATTGACAAAAGTAATAAAAAATATATAAATAGGCCCGTATTTATGATCAGCTCTCAATGGTGACAGCGAGTTTGAGTTTGTATCATAAATGTCATTTCAGTACAAAACGACCTGTCAAATCCATACTTAATATTGCTCTCCATCTTGAAATCGCTTTATAAATATGAGCCTTAGACAGACTTTAAAATTAATCTTGCCAAATCACATGCGTAACTGTAATTTATGTAACGATTTAGTTTTTTAATGTCTACAGTTAATAAGTATTCAGTTTATATAAAGTAGTTTTTACTGTATCAGCTTTTGCCTTAATTTTCCAAATACCCTACATCAGAGGTACTATTAGGTGGTTTTTATTTGACACCCAAGGTGCATCGGATCCCATCGTGTCATTCATCGAATTGACAACCCAAAAAGAAGATAACAAAATATCGCTGACAGCCCTGTTCTAATGTATTCTCACATAATGTATGGTAATGAGGACAATTAAAGGAATACAAACGAGGAACACGCGTGTCATCGAAGAAAATGTATAAACAAATGTACAAACAAACATACAAACGACTTTTACGACAACTTCACACGCGCCGCTCGTGATAATTAACTTTTAATCTCAACCCGTACAGAATACCGAATTATAATGAAGGAATGACGTGAAAATTTAATGAAAGTTAACCGTCAATTATTTAATCCTTGTAGGGCTGGGAAATTAACTTTTGCTAGATAATAATGACTAATATTTTGATTTTAAATACGTGTAATTAAATGATATTCGTTATTTAATTTTATTTTATTTTAAGGATTCGTTTAAAGTTATCTTCCTATTTGATTCTCTTTTTTGTAATAAAATAACTAAGTCAAAGAAATCTGGCAAAATACTCCGTTGTTGCTACGGCGTAGAAGGCGTAGCTTTCCGTAGCAAAATGCTACGAGCTACGACTGTCTTCTAAAATTATCTGTTCTAAACACAGAGTTCTAAGTTAACTTATATTATTTAACAGCAGATTTATTTTATACGAGTATGATAGGTAACTTCAGTAAAGAGGGAAAATACAACAAAAAAAATATGTCAAAAAAAAAATACTGTTTCTTAACACTGTTTACTTTCGGAATTGTTTACCGCATTAATAATAGTTACGGAAGTAATTCAATATCGCGGGTTCCACTGAAACAAATGTGACAGGAGAAGTTTTCGCCGTTTACCTCACAAAAAGTGTTCATAAACACTACACAGATATAAGGAAAGATATGGAGACAGGGAAAATTTCGCGTGGAACCACTAGACTCTGTATTTATAAAGCGATCTCAAGATTGGGAGCAATATTAAATTAAAGATTAAAACTTGATTGAAAATTAATAATATATAAAATAAAATGCCTATATAAAAGTAAACTACATGGACTTCCCACAATTGATGTTGATTTGCCATACACACCATGGAAACCTCAGAAAAAGGTTAAGGAATACTACTCTGATCCAAGGCCATTCGTGAGACCTTTTGGCTACTTTCCAACTAGTCAAATCAGCAACTTTTTATGAAATGTCAAAAACGCTTTTTTGTATGAAAATAGTAAATTATGACGTCACATTTTAGTAAATATTGACTAATCAAATCAATAACTTATATACTTTTAATTCGATTGTTAAAATCGAAATGTGCATTTTTTTAAAAATGATGATTGAAATCCACAATATTTTTAGCCATCAGTTTTAAGTATAAACGTTTTGAATTTTTTAAGCTACCCAATCAAGTACCCAATTCATATAGCATAATGAACGTTTTTAAGTTATGAGGAAATAGCAAAAAAAAAAAAACATAGCGTTGCTCGTGTGTACCCCGCATAAACCAAGTTTAATGAATCTTAATATCAGTGGGAATATTTCAAGATGTTAGAGTTAATGTAGCGTTGTAAGATGGATAGCGTGATTATGACCAAGATCGCGAGATACCACAGTATTTATAGCCTTTTAACCCTTCAAAAGTAATGTGCAAAATTTTGTAACGCGAAAGATAAACCACTACACTTTTTTATGGGTGGTTCGTCGGAGATTAGAGAATACAGGGTGGGACAAAAAGCCTGCTTTTTCAGACTGTGTTTCTAACTATTTGATCTGGAAACGTTAGTCATTGATCTGGAAACGTTAGTCATCCTGCCGGGATAGCATAGACTAAACCTACATCAGAGATTTGTCTTCCACACGCGCATTGTTCACTATGAACGACGCTTATCAATTTGCGTTGTGAAGTGCGCAACGAAAGAGATAATGCGAAGATCAAAGTCTATTTTAGGAGTGCATGTTAGCCTGGTTGATCGATGATTTTTTACTATACTGTCACAGTGCTTGGTGGGTGGATTGGCAAGCAAAATCAAAGATGTAGTTGATTTTAATATCACATGCGAGAAGAAATATAGCATGTTACTATTTTAACATAGACTCACAATGAAAACAACACAATAATTAAATAAAAGTTTTTGAACAGTGTTTTGTCTGTTAATCTTTTATTAATTAGCTTATGAATGCCCAAAAAAACTGAAATGTCGACTTATGTAATATAATGAGGTTTGTTATCACGCCATATAATCAACTATTAACAACTATTAATTACTACACGGCTGTTTTGTTACACCATGTATAGTTCGTTGAAATTAAAATGGATTGCTGAAATGTTTTCACTTCATTAATTCAAGTAAATGAGTCTGTTTTCGCCGGTGGAAATAAGTAATTGTGGAAATATTTCGTTGGTATTAAATTAAAATAGCTCGCTCTTTTGCTAACAGGTGGGTCAATTATTCAGGTGCTGGCAATCTTTTGATTGTGGTATTTTGGTTATCATGCCACTTTCCAGGTCATAAGTAACACCGTATCTGACATACATACATAAAGTCACGCATTTATGCCATGTTTTATAGGGTAGGCAGAGCGTAATGCCTAGTAAAAGACGATTTCGCCTCGTCTAACAAATATTGAGGGCAATATTAGATTGAGATAGTCCTTTAGCATGAACATCAATTTATGGATAATACATAAAATCATATTCCTATTCTTTACATAATATGAGGGGGCTGACTATTGATCTCAATTAACCGAAACCCTCTGAACCTTGCTGACTTATAAACATAGGGTAGAGAATCTCGCAGATGGTTCGCAGGTAACACAATATAATTTCATTCTAGAAAGTAGAACACTCCAGTCTTTGTGTTCCCATAGCATGTTCAAACAAGCTACAGTGTACAGTGTCACCACGTCCGCCTCCGGCGAGAACCCAACACTCGCACTTTTGTCGCCACTTGACCCACATGTCTCCTGAAACAGGAAACTGGGGGGCACGGGGGGCAAACACCCCCCTAAACCACCCGCGAAAAACACCCCCAAACACCAAAGCACAAAGATCAAGTTCCCTCAAAAGGTGGTAACTCAAAGGCGACTCCCCGCGCAATTTAACACTTTGTTTTTCCTTCAAACATGGCGGAATATTCAATGTCGACGGAAAATGAGTTGGATGGTGCTAGTTAGCGATATAACACTCTGCTACTCTCATAATAAGTATCATATTCGCGTGGCGAGAAAGTGTTGTGTAATGAATTTTTTATTCCGCTCCGGCCTACAGTAGTTGCAATAATACATGTACCTAATCTAAGCTTTCGCGACTGGAAGTGTGTATTCGCAAACGTAATGCTGTGAAATATTCATAAATGGGTTACGGATATATCTGTTACCGTATTTTTATTCTTCTACCATGGTAGACTGAGCTCTAGGAAAACATAGAATGTTCCAGCTGATTCTCTTCCTGGGCATACCGTAGAAATCAGCAGAGAGAGAAATCGGTAGAGTTTTGAAGTAAGTATTGCAATTTAAACGAAATTTCTATCGCTTTTTTAGCAATATGCAACAAGTTCTTCGAAAATGACCCTCAAAATATGCCAATGGTGGCGAGAACGCCGTATAATGAGGTCGTGGATGCTCTGCCTACCCTGTGAGGAATACAGGCGTGACAATAAGCCGTGTGAGTTGAACTGGATTCTGCTCGCGGATAAATTTATCGCAAGCTTATGGCGCTCAGTATGTGCCGAAAGCACTCGAAAGGGGGCAATGGTGCCGATTCGGTAAAACACGACTTAACTAAATAAACACTCGTGTTACTTTTTCGTCAAGAGCGAAAAAAAAAGGGTAGGCATTAGCGAATGGATGGACTTATAGGTAATTTAATCATGTCGGCATTGTATTCGTTTACAAATTTCAAAGGATGAAGGTAGATAGATAACACTAAAGGTAGATGAATTCACGACTTATCTCTATCCATAGATTCTTGAACTGACAGGATTAAAATTTGTAACGGCTTACTTGTTTTAGTAGCGCGGAGGCTTACGCCTCGACGTGATTATGAATAACACTTGTTAATCGTTTTAATAAGGATTAAAATAATTCCGTATTTACCTATATTGCCGTTTTTGTTGGCTTATGCAGAAAATGACGGTACGGATTTGTTTTAGTTTAAGTCGTGATTTTACCGAATTGACTCCAATGTCGAATAAAATCTGAAGAGTTAAGGGCCAAGTGAAAGTTAGGGCAAAATTGTTGTGCGTTGATTCAGTTAATGTTGCCAACTTTTAATTGGATTAATAATTTCGCCTTTGACTGTTTTTCCACTAGACGGTACGGCAACGGTACAATAAAGATATCGTCTCGATACCGAGGCTCTGTTTTTTCCACTAGTACCTACTTACTAGGATGGTAATAATCGTCCATCTTTGTTCCACTCTGAGCGCACACACACACGCGCATGCTACGTACGAATACAAAACACATGCAGTTTGGCAGGCCGGTGACGATACCGGTTATCAATGTCGTGCCGTTGCCGTGGCGTTGCCGTGCCGGTAAATGGAAAAGCATTGCATATAACGTCATTGATTTTCATACATTGGTACCGATTCTGTTGGAAACCCAACTGAACTAATTTAAGTTTAGTGATGTCACTTTCTAAACTTTAAATAAAATGGAGACAGAAATACAACAGTTAATTATAAACCTGTCAAACTGACGTTACTCGCCTTAAATAAGTCTAGACCATAGAGCGTGCCATCTTATTTAAGGCGAGTAACGTCAGTTTGACAGGTTTATAATCAGCTGTTGTATTTCTGTATCTATTTTATTTAAATATTAAAAAGTGACAGCACTAAACTTAAATTACTTAAGTTGGGTTTCCAACAGAATCGGTACCATTATCCCTTTCACGGTATCGTAGACTATACCGTGCCTTTGCCGTTGCCGTGGACTTGCCGTCTAGTGGAAAAACGCCCTTTTCTGATCGCTATGTAGGTATAAAGTGTTAACTTATTCAATTATCGTCAGGGAAGTTTTAGAATTACTCCTATGATTGACGGGTTGATGTAATACATTTGATATTTTAATTAGTCTTTCGTAATCTTCGTTTTCGTATTCAATTTGTTTGGGTTTTGATGGAATCTTTGTAGCTGGGGTACCTAAATGACTTCCGACCTTAAAATTTGGTTTAAATTTATCATTTTATACTTCCTAATAAAATGGTAAAATTAAGTATTATTCTGTCGCGAATACTTTGCGAAGTGCTCTGAGTACACACTTGAGTTCGCACTATCATTGACCTAGAGTCAAGATCAAGAGCTAACTCAACTCAAATAAAAAAACATGTTACCTATCATATCAATTCCTAATGATAGACGCAGTATTAATAGTTTTTTGCGTAGATAGTGTAACTAATACATTAAACCTGTCCCTAAATCTCACAATCTGTGACCCGAAAACTCTAGCCAACTTCCACAAATCACGTATGAACTCTATATATTTATCAACAGACCGCTAGTGTTGCGCTAAAGTTGTAAATTAAGCTGTAATTAGTCAGGCCGGGTGGAGGTGTGATTTATGCTTGTTTTTACGAAAACTGGCCCAGGCACAAACCCACATTACAGAAGACCACGCATGCTGTAATGTCACGTTTTCAATAACCTGTAGTTTGATATACAAACACTGAAATACAGATAAAAACGTCTGAAATAAATAATATTCAACTGTACCTACAATGTACCGCTTAAAAACTTTTGTTTAAATTTAAAAAATAAAATATAATGATTTTCACGATAAAAAACCCTCCAAGTAAAATCTTTTTTTTAAATAAAAGTAGGTATACTAATAGTTTATTTATATTATAGGTAGTATAATAATAGTTCCAAAAATAGCACCACCAAAATCATGTCCGTGCCATCCGATTTAATATTCAGAATTTTTAGATTTGGAGCATATAATTTTTTTCAGTGACGCCGGCGCTATTACCGTTGAAAACCCGAAAACTCACACAAAACTTCAGTAATTTGTAGTATTTTTGTACACGATGTTGCGGTATCTACTATAATCTGATCTGTCCCTTTACGTAATGCTATCGTCCACGCAGCCGACCTTGTAACCTTTGGAGGGAACGATTGTGTATGTGATTTTGGTGGTGCTATTTTTGGAACTATTATTATACTACCTATAATATAAATAAACTATTAGTATACCTACTTTTATTTAAAAAAAAGATTTTACTTGGAGGGTTTTTTATCGTGAAAATCATTATATTTTATTTTTTAAATTTAAACAAAAGTTTTTAAGCGGTACATTGTAGGTACAGTTGAATATTATTTATTTCAGACGTTTTTATCTGTATTTCAGTGTTTGTATATCAAACTACAGGTTATTGAAAACGTGACATTACAGCAAGTGTTTGTCAAACAATTTAAAAAAGAAAAATTAGTTCGTTCAGTTTTTTTTTAGCCAAGTACCTATTGCATTTTTTAATCTTCATTTCGGTGACCATATATCAAACTACTGCCTCTTTAAAACCTAACAGCATCATGTTTATCTTCACAGTACATAAAGCGGGCCACTGGTGACCGGCCAGGGGTGGTCATATTTTAAACCGGAGGCCCGGAGGTGACATCCCTGCGGGCCGCAGATAGCAGCCTATTGGTTATTTACTGGCTACAAACAACACTACTTTTCAGATTTTTATTGTTCGTATTTTCAAAAAGTGTATTTTTCTTAATATAGTGGAGATAACAGAGTATTGTATTATTTTAAGTTAGCATTATGACATACTTTGTTCTCTTGTTATACAATGAAATAATAATACAAAAAAGTGAAAGGCATTCGCTAGATTAAAATGAAGTTCCTTATAATTTCAATCAACCTCAATTATTTTACTTTATTTGCACGTATATAAACGTGTCAAGTGCCTTGATCAATATAACCAAATATTTTTTTCAGTGTACCAATTTCTTAGAAAAGTGCGGCAAAGTAACTAGTACTTATTTTTAAATAATACTTTGTTGAATGTAATGTTTTACTAAAATATTAAAAAAGATGTTACGGCTTGCATTATGCACTTTATTACCTTCCTTGAGAACATACTCCAAGGCAAGCATTGTCATAAAAGTACTTATTACACAGTAGGATGTGTGCCACTTTTTATTACATGTAATTTTCCAAGCGACCATTAAGCCAATGGGATAGTGTGGTAAAAATGAAATGACCTGTCATATTGTAATAACTTTCTTTACTGTAATTAACGACTGTTGAAATTTGAAAGAAGTGCGGGTTAAATGGAAGAGCTGAAACGAAATTTAAATACATAGGGTCGTATTTATAATCAGCTATCAAGAGTGACAGCGAATTTGAGTTTGTATCAGAAATGTCATTACAGTACAAAACGACCTGTCAAATCCAAACTTAATATTGCTCTCAATCTTGATATCGCTTTATAAATACGAGCCTTAGTATTTAGTTTGAATTGTCTGGCGAGGCACATGATATAACAGGATATTACATGAAAGACCATCAGCGTGCGCTTAGTTTGAGGTTCTAGCCATTCATTGCCTCATAGCGTTGCCCACAAAGGTATAGGTACTAGGCTTTCCAACAAGCGTTTTACCCGCGGCTAACAAGTGTTCCCATGGGAATTAAAGTATTTTTTCCGCGGTAAAAAGGATCTTATGCCTTTCCTTAGAGTTTAAACTAACTTCTTGCTCTATGGAATAGGTCACAATAATAAAGGACTAGGACAGTCAGGCAATTACAATATTTGTTACCTACAATAAAAAAGCGGTTGAGATTTGAACTATGAACAACTAAATCGAAAACCAAAGTGTCTAACCACTAACCGCTACACATAAATGGGTGAAAATTGAAATTACGTGTATGTAATATCGGTCAGGTCATTAGGGCGCGTGTCTCGGCAACACCCGGTATGTTTATGAGGCGATACGATCTCGCACCCTGTATGAATATTCAGGTGACGTTGCGGCCCACTCGCGTTTGTTTTTAGGGATCCCTGGTAAAATTAAAATAAAAAATACATACATACATAAAATCACGCCTTATCCCTAATGGGGTAGGCAGAGCAAAAACGACCTAAACATAGGTTGTTCCGCCACATCTGACAAGTTTCGAGGGCTAATACAGATGATGGTTATGTATATTGCTATAGTGACGGGTTGTCAGCCCATCGCCTAAATTGCAATATACTGAAACCCTCGATTCCCTTAGCTGATTTTTACAGCAAGCACGGGAGGAGATGCGGCTGGCACATTCTATGTTTTTCTATCACTCCCAGTCCAGCATAAAATTAAAAATATATGAGACCAAAAGAAAATGGCGATTTCTTTTTCAAAATATAAACATTTTGTTAAATACTTTTATTTTCCCTCGGTAAATAGTAGCTTAGCTATTTTGTTCTAAGTGCAAAGGATTGCAAAATTATTTGTACTACCCCTCCGAAATATCTAAACATAAATAAATAAATAAGGTACAATCGGCCTAAAAACCTTCTAAATAACAATTTAAATGCATTTAAAAAAATTGCTAGTCAGGAACCCATATTTGTTCTATGCGCCCTTGCCTAGTTTTAATGCGTATTTTTGCATAAATTTGCATGGAATATTGTTTGTGCAGTCTGTATAAATAGTGTACCGACTGTACTCTAACTATGTCTGTAGCTAAATAAGTAAATAGTGTTTACAAAATAGATATCAATTACTATTAATTTTCGTGGTGGTCGCATCAAAACTCGTAGGTATATGTTTAAAAGACGATACTGATTATGATTCAATATGACTTATTATATTCGATATGATCACCTTGGCCGCTTTTTACTACAGAAATCTACCTAAATCATACAGAAAAATTATTCAACTATTTTAGGAATCAACATTTTAGGAAACTCAACTTTTTGGGAAGTCAACATTTTAGGAAGTCGACCGCATAGTCCTTAAGGAACTTTATTTTGTTCATAAAATTGAGTATGTCCAATAAGTCATGTTGTTACCGTGTCTGCTTGCTAATAAAGAATTTCTATTTCTATTTCTATTTCATGGGAAAACTCTAGGCAGAAGAGAGATTTTCTCAAAATATATGCAAAAAAGATTGGGCTCCCATACTAAATGGCTCGACCAGCTAACAATTCTTGTTGAGAAGTTACTAAGAAAAGTTGTTCAGTTCCACTAGTAGATTATTTCCTATCACTATTATCCATTACTTATTGGACACCCTGTATATGTTCTGAAAACACGTCGTTCGCAAAAAGAAAATCGCAAGCCATCACTCATACGCCTTACCAGCTAGAATATCATAACATACGACAAAAACAAAAACCTAGAAGCTAAATGGGCAAAACAGTATTATTTACCACCACGTCTGTACCGGGTCAGTTCACACCGAGAATCGACGCGACTCGACTCGGCGCGCACTTTTCGAGAGCGTTGAACAATATTTCAACAATTTGTCTTCGTCGATCTCTAACTTTTCTTGGTCATTACGCAAGACATAAGCCCGATAGTATTAAGAAGCTTTACTAGTCAGCCAAGTGGAAGGGAGAAGAAACAGGCAGAGCGCTTATCCGCTGGACAGATGGAGGCCATCAGATGCAATACTCAGGAAGCGATACACAACACAAGGCCCAAGACAGACTGGCCCACCTTACTAGAGTGACTTTTGGTGGTCAGGACCCTCAGCCTTGAAGACACGATGGAAAAGAAGATACAATATAGAACGTTGCAAAGACTTTTCATGACAGAATTCAAAAAATTCTCGCGGCTTCGCGCGGTGTAACCTTTCACTTAGCGGTACAACGAGATGTATCTTCAAGCAACTTTGCGTCGTGTCGTGTCGCGTAGCTTCCCGGTGTGAACTGACCCGTTATATCGTAGCGCCAGCTAAATGAATTGTGTGTCTCTGTCACTCGTTATGTAATGAAAAGAGAGGAGAATACGACGGTTGTTTGTTATCGTGACAATAAATGCCTCGCTTAATGCAATGAATGGCTTCTGTTGGCTCAAGTGGGGACAGAAAAATAAAAGTGTATGTCTGTTTGTGCCAGCCTTTTATAATGACGAAATTGTGTTGTATACTGCGGTTGTGTTGGTTTTTTTTTGTGTGAGTTTTTGCCAAAATGTCTAAAGGCTACTCTGCCTGTTATTGTCGAGTTTAGAATTTAGGACAGTAAATTTAGGCCCGTGTTTATAATCAGCTCTCAAGAGTGACAGCAAGTTTGAGTTTGTATCAGAAATGTCATTTCAGTACAAAACGATCTGTCAAATCCTTACTTAATATTGCTCTCAAACTTGAGATCGCTTTATAAATACGAGCCTTAGAACCCAATTTCTATGGTTAATGAAAAACTTAGGTCAATGAAAAACATATAGGTCGAAATAAATACCTAAAAAATAGTGCTCTCATTCAAAATGAGACAAACAGCTAACTCCTCTTGTATGGAAAGCCTAATTATTTATCTTTTTAACCTATGTTCCAAAAAAAAAACAGGTCTCATCAAGCCCTAGTTTGACTAACCTACCATTATATGAGAATATTCGTACCTTAATTTAATACAGGTCTCCTTTATAATATTTTTAGAACAGCCTTTACGAGTGCTCTTTCACAAACCTTTAGCGAATTACAAATTTCTAGAATACGGATCAGATTGCTACTCGAAATTTAGAAATCAGCGCTATTCAAAAGATATTTGAATAGACTCTTCGCTAAATCCCAATTTCTCTGACATTTCATTTCAAAATCACATACGGCCATGTTTTTTTATTGGCTTATAAGAATAAAAACGTCCCCCATACGCCGATTTGTGAATAAATGATCTAAATTGATCTTTTCATAGTGAAAAGGTATAAAAGTGTGTTGTATGGTGAGGGGTATGGGGTGTTTCGTATGGTATTATTGGGGTCATTTGCAAAACGGATTGAATGAGGATATTAGAATGTGGGCCAAGAGACTACTTTGGTAGAGATGCGCCAACTTCCGTTTGGAAAAATACTCTATATTATAATAGATAGCCTGACCGGTGACTAACAAGACCTACCATAGAGGTACCATAGAGAAGAGCATATAGGAAGTCCATAAGCTCTTCTCATATTCTATCTTCTGTCTTCCTCTCTTCAGTCATTTTAGTCAGCGGTCATGCTTTAGTTTTCTCTTGAAATTATAGCATGACCACTGACTAAAAAAACTTGAAGAGTGAAAGACAGAGAAAGAAGTAGAGAAGGACTTATGCAATTCCTACAAGGGTTTGCTTGCTTTACCATCGACTATGTTTCTGCTTTCTATGACCTAAACTTGAGTCTTGTCTCTTTAAGAGAAATATATATATACTTTTTAAAATAACTACATAAAGTGTAACGCCAAATAAATAATGATTGTATTTCATGTTTTTTGCTCGTCAAAACTTTTTTCCAAACTAATATCTTTCGGTTGCATAGTTACTTGCCACCCTCTTTTTGAAAAATTTGAAAGTAATTATTACCTATTACCTGATATAACTATAATTCATGCTATAAAAAATGCACCTAACTTATTAATGTCTTTCGTCACGACACGCCACGTAACATAAATGCTATAATAATATGAAATTGTAGTTAAGCATAGTCGGCAGTGTACCCCGTGATATGCAGGTCCTAGGTTCAATTCATGATTCTCAAGTGTCTAGGACTGGGCTTTTGGTCAAGAATTTTTTGAGTCGACAACCAACAATGACCGTTTGTAGAAAAATATCAGTATCACCCACCCAAAAGCGACTATATTTCGCAGTTCAGTAACAGGTATTGGTTAGCAGTTACAAGTAAATATCATACAAAATACCAGTTTCGCAGGACTCTTCTCGGGTCATCTCAGTTCCCATTTACCTTTTTATAACTTCAAGTAGGTATAAACGGAAGAGTATTTCTTTAAATATGTAAACAAACTCCTTTAGCAGACCTTTTTCGATATAATACGTATACGTACGCAAAGTAGGTAGGTATGTGATTGTGAATACAATATAGATATCATTATCAGGAAGCTATTTAAAGATACTTTTTTGTTTGGATTATAGTATAATAGGTTTGTTCTACAATCAAATCTAAATAAGGTCACAGAGAGAGATTTAAAACGTCTATTTCCTTTTTAATAAAGACCAAGTTATTGTTTTAGAAATTTGATCCAACAAGCATGTAAATTGTCAAATCTAAGTGCAAATACATTATTATATATCTACAACTTATATCTTGTACCTATAAAAGACGATATTTCATGTAAGGTAACTATGATAAAAGGGAAAGGTTACCTTTAATAAGATAAATTGAGATCCTCCGTTTCAATATATCCAATTCCAAAAAGCCTTTTATATACAGACGTAAAATTGAAGTGGATTATCTTGATGGAGTATATTTTAATAAATTATATTAACTACATCAGTAATATAAAGAAAAATAACATTTTATTTATATTACTTTGGGATAAACCTAACCGATTTTGATAAGTCTTTAGAAACTTACTTTAACACGGAGTAGGCAGGCTAGTTTTTGTTGTGAAAAATACCTCATTTCCGCAGAAAAATTTAAACCTTTAGTCTTATGAAAAAGCAGGTCTGTAAGCTAGTCTTCAATATTTGTAGTCAGGAACGCAGATTCCAAAAATATCACGTGTTATTTTAAAGGTTTATTTACAAGCAATTTCAGGCGCTAGTTAATAATGCAGCTGGGAATTAAAGCTTTAATATCATGCGGCTGGAGGGCTGAATCGCTTCGCTTAGCTTCAGTCCAGAGAAGCTGCATTGGGTAAGCGGGAGCGAATGTGGTACAAGAGTCAAAAACATCACAAATCCTTCCTATTATAAATTCGAAAGTAACTTTGACTATCTGTACTCCGTCTATCTGTTACTGTTTCACGCCTAAACTGAACAGAAATAATGATGTTTGGTAGGACTATAGGTGGGATCCGAGGAACGGGAAAATGTCTCATTCTCTCGATAAAATCATTTAGGCGCCGGTAAAACCTAGTAAAATACAGGGTGTAAACAAAAGTACTGCGTTCCTTTAAACCACATATTCTACTGACGATACCAAACAACTTTCCCAAAGCACAAAAATTTTAGCTCGAAAAAAAATAGATTTCCATACAAAAATGCTCTCCTCAT
>JARACY010006702.1:0-15267 GCA_029255725.1 Scrobipalpa atriplicella
ACCTGTGGAATAGAATATGCGATTGTAAATAAAAATCTGAAAAACATTTTCCTTAGCGAGTATTCATGATTATATTTTTATCTCATAAACACATTTAATTCAATTTTGTATTGCAGTCGGATCCACAGCACAGGTCAAGCTGAAAATCCGTGTTTGCTCCTAGCGAGCAAAAATCATACTCAGCTCTAGCCTGATTTCTGCAGTACACATCTAATCTAGTTATTACTAAGATACTTTTTTATGCTTTCATGGAATAGTCTGATGTAAGATTGTTTGTTGTCCTTTTTATTTCTTCAATTTAATCTTAATGCATACTATATGATTTCTTCAAGTTGACCTTATATATAGCCTCTATAAGAGCTGAGGCAATGTTTTCTTTATCAATGACACCTTAACCTTTTGAGACATTAATAATTAATATTCTATTAGATAGTGTTAAATGAATCATTCTGTTACTAGGGTGTATATTCCTTGTCCAATCGTCTATTATTTGGTAAAGAAAGAGTTCTTAACCAGTGTACTTTCTAAATAAGTAACAAATAAATTACAACAAACCTATCCCTATGAATAAGTAAGTAGCCTTATAAAAAGAAACATGATGTTTGTTTATTAGTTTATTTATTACATTGCTAAATGACAAAATTAAATTTATATATTTTATGTTAGTGACACAAAACTAGAATTCAGTACATGCTCTAGAATAGAACTAGACATATCAATGACAACATTTCTTAACTGTTTTATCAAACGACCATTACATTGATACAATAATAATAAACATGTTGCCCTTAACTACTGCTATCAAAACAAGTCATTGGCTGGAAAATGCCCAGCCCCCGATCAGTCCAGTAGTATTCCTTCTACAATGAACCCGTTTGACGTATTTTAATTTATAACGTATATAAAAAAGGAAACAAAGATACGAATCAGGCGGGAAATTAAAGACATTTTTCGAAATTCAAAATCTCAAAGATGGGCACCCAAAACAGTACTTTACGCATCAGACGCTACTATTTCCTCTTTATATCCAAATTAAAGAAATTTCTCGGCTTCAAATGTAAAGTGAAAAGGTGTATCATTGTCCAAAAGGGTATGTTCGACCTGCGGGTGTGGCCAGGGGTGGAGGGGAGTGAGAAGACGCCGGGGAAAGCTCCCGATAGGGGCAAGGAACAGATGCAGCGGCTCGCTAAGCTGGCCAAGAAACATCGCAACGGACACATGCCTAAGGTGAGAAGATAGTGAGGCGCTGAGAGCAATAGTGGTGTAACCCTCAATTGTTTCTTAATGGGCATACACCACTTTTGCTCTCAGCGCCTCAACTTGAATCAATAATAATAAGATTCATACCTTGACTTATCTAGGGTATTTTCGAGTGAAAAGACGCCGGAGTAAGTTCCCGATAGGAGCAAGGAACAGATCAGTACCTATCAGTTATTATATTAGATACGGCCCTTACACCCTGTAAGTATGTATGTACTTCGATAGTGGAAACACCAATTTTGTTCACGACACGCAAAAAAGTGTATATAGAAGCAATAGGCCGCATGTTTCTGAACTCTTAACTAAAAACACAAAGGACAACAAACAATCTTACATCAGACTATTCCATGAAAGCATAAAAAAGTATCTTAGTAATAACTAGATTAGATGTGTACTGCAGAAATCAGGCTAGAGCTGAGTATGATTTTTGCTCGCTAGGAGCAAACACGGATTTTCAGCTTGACCTGTGCTGTGGATCCGACTGCAATACAAAATTGAATTAAATGTGTTTATGAGATAAAAATATAATCATGAATACTCGCTAAGGAAAATGTTTTTCAGATTTTTATTTACAATCGCATATTCTATTCCACAGGTGGACTGGCTGGATAGACTCACCTTCCGCGAGATAGAGATGATCAACGAAAAGGAGAAGCGATCGTCGGACTACATGTACCTGATGATCGAGTTCCCCACTGTGCAGATAGATGGCGTTAATGTAAGTCATTATTTTTGTTCCTGGAATGAAAATCATCAGAGTAAAATCAAGTGACACTGAACATCTAAATTTACAGATGAAACGTTCATAATATTACAATTAAAAATGCGTAGTTTACAGTTTGCAGTTTAAATGCTTACATTTTTTAACAGATTGAAATGTCTACAATAATCCACGAAATGATAAAAGAAATCTTTCTTCTGTTTACTAAAGTAATACCCTTATTCTTCACACCACACCTATAATAATTAGCAGGTGACAGAATGCAATCGGATCCTGCATCTCGCGAGGTCACGCGACCGCGTCTTGTCTTGTTAGCTCAGTCTAGTAAACACTGTGCTTGGTTCAGTTCTGTAATAATTAATGAAATATTATTTAACAGTATTTTTTTTCTGATATGAAAGGAAATAGCGTGTATTTGTAACTGTACGTACGTACATTATTGACTTTGAAAAATAATCATCGCCTTGTGAAAGCATAGAACTTCAAGTTTTTTTGCTGTCCAAAATAATATATAATTCAGATTTTAATTAGGTGTTTTCTATGCTCATTGGATGAAGTGTAGTGTATCTAGGTAAAACAAAACAATTTGTTACGGTGGTGTGTGAATAGTAAATGGAAATTAAAAATAATGAGTCTAAAATAGTAAGTGACTGCATTGAATAATAATTTAACACAAAAAGGTCGATATCTAGGATATTCGATTCGGCCCTACGACCGCATGGTAGTTTTGTGGTCACTCTTTTGTAAGGTTTCCGCATAGGTATAAAGCAGCGATTACATTACCCGGCCGATCGGGCCCGTTTTGACATTACATTGCTTGTGCACGAGTCTTACTTGAAAAACTACTGAAGCTAAGCAGCAATGTATATCAAATCGGGCCCGATCGGCCGGGTAATGTAATCGCTGCTTATGCCACATCAGGCCACATGTTACTTTAACTCCAACATGGTCGCAGGCGCAAGTGGAATTCAAATACTTTGAAATAGAGGCGAGCATTCGGTCTGTTATACGACATACCGGGTGTAAGGGACAGCGTCCCGCAAACTGATAGGGGTTGCTCAGTCAACGATACTGAACACATATCACCAGGTTTTTTTTTCAGGAAATGAAAAAAAAATTTGCTTTTTCATACAAATTGTCTGATCGATGTGGTTATTTTGTATGAAAAAGCAAATTTTTTTTTTCATTTCCTGAAAAAAAAAAACCTGGTGGTAGTTGTTCAATTTCGTTGATTGAGCAACCCCTATTTGAGAAATCAAACCCAACAACCCCAGCTTGAGGGAAGCTATTCATTCCAGCCTTTATTTCGTCACCATCTTCAAAACAATTTTTCCCCTCTACAGCATGCAGTAGTGTACTACGAACAGGACGGTGACGAGATGTATCAGTTCAGAGCACAAGCTGACATCGTCACAGTTCCCGACTACGAGATCCTACAAGAGAACCTTATTGAAAGCAAGCAGCATCGACTAGCGAGATCTTTGAGATCTGGATTGTCGGGAAGAGATGCTAAACCGACAGCGGCTGAGAGAGACCAATTGTCAGCTATCGTGGCCGCGCCTCCTGCAACACCACTTACTGCTGCGGAACAAGATTTGCTATGGAAATTCAGGTATGTCTTCTATTTTTCATCATCATTCATCTTGTGTCATTCCACTGCTGGACAAAGTCTCTTGTCGCGCCATTGAACCCGGTGTTCAGATATTCCGTCCAGTCCCTGACGACCACCAATCGTACGTCATCACTCTATCTGAAGAGGGCGTCATATCACACTATTATATACCGGGTGTAAGGGACAGCGTCCCGCAAACTGATAGGGGTTGCTCAGTCAACGATACTGAACACATATCACTAGGATTTTTTTTTTCAGGAAATGAAATAAAAATTTTGCTTTTCCATACAAATTGTCCTATCAATGTGGTCATTTTGTATGAAAAAGCAAATTATAATTTTCATTTCCTGAAAAAAATTCCTGGTGGTAGTTGTTCAGTATCGTTGACTGAGCAACCCCTATCAGTTTGCGGGACGCTGTCCCTTACACCCGGTATTATGATTATGAGATATTTGGTTAATGGATGCTGTCCGCTATAAGATAGGAGAGAACTTTAGAAATTGGTTTTTAGTTCTTATTATAATTTTAAACAAAATAGGAAGAATCACTATCGAATGGGCTTTCAGATAAGCCAATAATTTATAACTTAAAAAAGACACCTGATACAACCTAACAGCTGACGAATTTAAGGTTAAGTACCGGAACATACGCAATAAATAAGTAACGTAACATAGTCATATAACTTGGTCGAAAATAGTGGTCGAAAACCTGTATCATTATTGGGGTCAAACTTGCCTAAAATCAGCACGCATTATCTTTAGTTCGATTGTAGCAGTTTTATTATGTTACCTTGCTGACCTTCTGCGTATGGTAATCAGCTGAGATCGCCCGATTTCATTATTAACATACAGAATTATATACTGTTTTTATTATAGTTTCTTTTAGTGCAGTAAAATGTGGTTAGAATAAAATGTTTAATTTATTTATTTGTGTGCACATGTCGTAATTTTGTGAGAGTATAATGTGTAAAAAAGTCGTGTTACTTTATCAGTATAATGACATTGGATTTAACTTTTAGATTCAGGTTGGTAGCCAACGACTTTCTTATTTTGTTGATTTTGATTAATATACAAGTTGAAAGGTGAAAGAAAGAAATTTCTTTTAAAGAAACGTATGTTATTTGCCTACGTAAAATAAAAAACCGGCCAAATTTCAACTATCTAACTATCACGGTTCATGAGAAACAGTCTCCAAAACATTATCTACGAAAACGAGCAAAAGAAATCACGTTTTTTGTATGGGAGCCCCCCGTAAATATTTAATTTGTTTTGTTTTTAGTATTTGTTGTTATAGCGGCAACAGAAATACACCATCTGTGAAAATTTCACATGTATTTTTATGTTCTTAAATGCTGGACTGCGAGTGATAGAAAAACATAGAATGTGCTATCTGCTTCTCCTCCCGGACATGCTGTGGAAATCACAACCTGTCACTATATAGCAATACACATTTCAATCTAAAATTGCCCTCAATATTTGTCAGACATATTACACTTTGCCTACTCCGCAAAGGTTAAAGGCATGACTATCTGCTTCTCCTCCCGGACATGCTGTGGAAATCACAACCTGTCACTATATAGCAATACACATTTCAATCTAAAATTGCCCTCAATATTTGTCAGACATATTACACTTTGCCTACTCCGCAAAGGTTAAAGGCATGACTATCTGCTTCTCCTCCCGGACATGCTGTGGAAATCACAACCTGTCACTATATAGCAATACACATTTCAATCTAAAATTGCCCTCAATATTTGTCAGACATATTACACTTTGCCTACTCCGCAAAGGTTAAAGGCATGACTTTATGTATGTTGTATTTTAAGAGTGATATTTCTTGTTGTAGATTTTACCTATCTTCTCATCGGCGAGCTCTCACCAAGTTCCTGGAATGTGTCAACTGGAATCGACCAGGTAATTATAAATACCACAGAGAAATACTAACTCAAATATCAGTAAATATCAGTTCAGTCACAATCACCATTTAAAATCAATAACTTAACGGCTTTTACTTCATTAATTTAAAATAATAATGTGAGCTATTAACAAACCACAAGGCGCCATGTGGAACTATTAGGCGTTTGCCAACACTAATAATTTCATTAATTTCTTTCCACACAGAGGTATGCAAGTTAAAATAATAACTATTTTACTACCGTCTCTCTCCTTAAAAAGTCACTAATAGAAAAGATAATTTGCATTCCAGATACAAACACGCCTACGCTAACTTTATTCTTTTCCTGTGGGAAAATTTTTGCTATTAAAATTTGCAACAGTATCCAACTGTATTTCTCAAATAAACTGAGCCAACGTCTTATCATTCGAACGCAAGTTCCAAGTTCCTACGTTCCTGATGAACCTTTTTTAAAGATTTTTTTACATCAATCGAATGTCCCCATAGAATCAGACCATATCTAAGTTGATATGGTTAGACCAGCCTCTTAGACAGTTTGAAATGTTTGGCTCCTATATCCCTTACGAGGTAGGAACTTTGACTGAATATAATAATTTACAGGATGTAGCTTAAGGAGTGTTTCAGTAACGTAAAAGGAGCCCATAAAAAATTGGTTATAGCGCGAGAGCTAGACGCAGCTCTGGGAATCATTATAAATACAAATACCTACAGTTTTTTTTTTTTAGTTTTCACATTTACAGGCTTTTCTTACGCTACTGAAACACCCTCTAATTAAGCTATGGCACGCAATTAAATTAACATCCTGTATAAAGATGGTTTAGTTAGTTTTTTTTTTTAGATTGTGGCACTAGACATCTTTGCTTTTTACCAGTTGCTGACGCATTAAATGTTCTCAAAGATCCAAATGTCATAAACTCATAGACCTTAAACATGTCATGTTCACCAAAACGTGTTTAACAAGCCGTATTATGTTTTTGTTTTGCCACATAGAATATGCAAAAAAAGGGATTAATCAAAAGCGTTTGGCAAGGTAATAAATTATCGATACAAGTCGACAAAAAAATGCACCAAAACTTGTATCGTTCTGTCTCTCTCTAAACAAACGTTTTCCTTTTCGTTGAATAGAGACAGAAGATATACTGAAGGTTAATATAGTACCCGTCAATTAACTTGGCATAGAATGGCATTAAATGCGCATCGAAAATTCAGTCTTAAATTCAAGCGGTTATATGTGAATTTTAAATGGCCAATTTTTCCACTATCTCAAGAAGTCCACCGGAAACTATACTTTATCTACGGAAGATGCAAATATTAGGCGTGCGTCATCTTCTTGGTCCTTTATTCAAATTTAATTTAGTGTTTACTAGAAAGTAGGACGTGCGGCCGCGTTCGAGTTTCTTGCATAAAAACATCTTTTCAAAAACATATTTCGAAATCGTATATGCACATATTAAATAATAATAGTTTTTGAAGTGATTGCTAATAAATAATTTGTGTTGTATTTCTTTGTCTTATATTCCGAAGATCTAAGTGTTTGTGAACAATATTTTCGTTATAGTTTAATGGTTTAAACAGATGTTCAGTACTGTACTGACTTTTGAATTTCAAATGGAACTAATTTAACAAAAACCTGTGTCGGACGGTTGTTATATTTTAAATTCAACCATGACTGTGGTTGGTCATTATATGATCCCAAGTGCTGCTTATGGTAACAAGCCGAGAGAGAAACGTCATGTTTATGAGCCAAGGGAGTTTTCATATATGGAACGAAATCTGAGGTTTTTCGAGTATTTTTGTATCAAACCTGAGTTTCCAATGTTCTTTCCTGTTATATGTGAGTATTTTGTCTTATGGTTTTTTTATTAATGTTAACAGGATGTTATAATAATGCACCTACTAAATGGTAAATTACGTTTAAGATATTATGTAAATATCATTGCCGTGACCGTGAAGTTGTAAGTTAGGTCGGAATGTCGTAAACACGTGTGTCCTGTTTGCGTTTATTTCGTATATTTTTTTTTTGTTATATTATACAGGGTGTAAGAGACAGCTTCCCACAAACTGATAGAGTTTAGTCAGTTAACGAAACTGAACTATTTTCTCGAATAAATTCTTTCAGGAAATGAAAAAAAAAATTACATCCTCATATAAGTAAATTGTCTGATCAAAGTGGTCTTTTTATATTTTACATGATGAAACCAGGGTTGGCAAAAACCCGGGTTTTTTTCAAAAAATATCTACCCACTGGGTATTTTCGGGTTTTTTCGGGTTTTTTTGGGTAATTTCGGGTTTTTTCGGGTTATTTCGGGACAATAAAGTTTTTTGTTTGAATTTAGATTTAAATGCATTTTAATTTTATTGCATTTGTTGTACCAAATATTTTTGTAACTGAATAATATGGCAACACTAGTTGAAAATGAAGGGGGTTTATTTTTATATTCGTTGGCTACTACCTACTTAATAAATATGATAAACTAAACCCCAAAAAACACAAGAATATATAAAGTAGTAAGTAGGTAACTATTATATCATTTAAGACTTTTTACAGCTAAAACAAGATTTCTTATGTCAATTTATTGAAAAAACCCAGTTTTGTCAAAAACCCACGGTTTTTTTCAGCTGGGTTTTACTCAATTTAACCCAGTGGGTTTTTTTGGGTTGGGGACAATCAAGCCAACCCTGGATGAAACGCCTTTAAAGATTCTAGCATTTTCACTTTCGATCACGTTTTGCCCACTTTTTTATATCTGGTCTCCACAGGCGAGGTCCGACAAGCGCTGTCCATGATGAAGCAATGGGCTCCCATGGATGTGGAAGACGCACTAGAACTGCTAACCCCCAAGTTCAGCCATCCAAGTGTAAGGAAATACGCGATCTCAAGACTGAAGCAAGCGCCTGATGAAGACTTGCTTCTGTATCTGTTGCAATTAGTGCAGGCGTTGAAGTATGAGAATAAGAACGAGATACATGATGGTGAGTGTACTGTAGTGTAAGCGAGACAAATATATGACACTTAAACTCGTAGTTTAGTCACCTAAGTGTACGGAAATACGCGATCTCAAGACTGAAGCAAGCGCCGGATGAAGACTTGTTTCTGTATCTGTTGCAATTAGTGCAGGCGTTGAAGTATGAGAATAAGAACGAGATACATGATGGTGAGTGTACTGTAGTGTAAGCGAGATAAATATATGACACTAACTCCCAAGTTCAGCCATCCAAGTGTAAGGAAATACGCGATTTCAAGACTGAAGCAAGCGCCGGATGAAGATTTGTTGTTATATCTGTTGCAATTAGTACAGGCGTTGAAGTATGAGAATAAGAACGAGATACATGATGGTGAGTGTACTGTAGTGTAAGCGAGACATATATGACACTTAACTCCCAAGTTCAGTTACCCGAGTTTACGGAAATACGCGATTTCAAGACTGAAGCAAGCGCCGGATGAAGATTTGTTGTTATACAATTAGTGCAGGCGTTGAAGTATGAGAATAAGAACGAGATACATGATGGTGAGTGTACTGTAGTGTAAGCGAGACATATATGACACTTAACTCCCAAGTTCAGTTACCCGAGTTTACGGAAATACGCGATTTCAAGACTGAAGCAAGCGCCGGATGAAGATTTGTTGTTATACAATTAGTGCAGGCGTTGAAGTATGAGAATAAGAACGAGATACATGATGGTGAGTGTAATAGTAGTATAGTTCTAGTTTACTTGATATTTGGTGGGTCACTCTGTTCTATTGCATCGCCCACCCCGTGTTGTTTAGGCACACACACACGTGCGCCATTTCGTAACAAATAAAAAAAAACGACGGGAACAAAGATTGTACTTTGGAATGCCATTCCATGGCTTCGTCAACTGACTGAGCTGCCGCAGTCCTAGTTCTCCCGGGCAAATTAGTTGACATACATACATATAATCACGCCTTTATCCCGAATGGGGTAGGCAGAGCGTAAACGACTTAAACAAAGGTCGTTCCGCCACGTCTGACAAGTTTTGAGGGTTATTCCAGATCGGTAAATTGCTATAGTGACAGGTGGTCAGCCCATCGCCTAAATTACAATACTGAAACCCTCGAATCCCTTAGCTGGTTTTTACAGCATGCCTGGGAGGAGATGCAGCTGGCACATTCAATGACAAATTAGTTGACATCTTACTTGTTAATATGTCATAGTGAACCCCGACTGATTTTATATTTTCAGAGTACGCGCGTATTGCGGGCAAAGATGTCCCTGTTTATTCAGACGGGAAGGTCGCCTCTTACAGAGTGGCAGACGCGGCAGTCAGACCAGTCTGCTATCTACATCCGGTATGTGCCGCATTAAGGCTCGTATTTATAAAGCGATCTCAAGATTGAGAGCAATATTGAGTGCGAATATGACAGGTAATTTTGTACTGGAATGACATTTCTGATACAAACTCAAACTCGCTGTCACTCCTGAGAGCTGATTATAAATACGGGCCTAAGAGAGCTTACTAATCTTGTCTCCATGTGATGCTGGATCAGAGTGGCATCACCACATCACCAGTCCAGTCCATGTCTTCGCGAAGGTGTCGTAACGATAGAGATAGATTTAGGAAAAAGGCAGCGGCTGCAATATAACATGTTGAGCCCAACATGTTACATTGACATGTGGTGGCTAATCTGCATGCTAAGGAATTTTATTTTTATTTTTATTTTAGTTTATTTGGAAAATATAACAGGTGACAATCGGTACATGAATGAAATAATTGTACATTTATATCTAAACTAGATTGAGACCCTAAACGTATTTACCCAGCATGATAAAATTGTTACAATAAACATTTTCAAAACAAAATATTAGGTTTTAAAAAATCAGTCACATAAGTGATCTTAAAAAAGTTTGTACATACGCACAAATCACGCCTTTATTCCTAGAGGGGTAGGCAGAGCAAAAAAGACCTAAAAAAAAATCGTTCCGCCACGTCTGACAAGTTTTGAGGGTTATTACAGATGATAATGTATATTGCTGTAGTGACAGGTTGTCAGCCCATCGCCTATAAATTGCAATACACTTAAACCCTCGAATCCCTTAGCTGGTTTTTACAGCATGCCCGGGAGGAGATGCAGCTGGCACATTCTATGTTTTTCTATCGCTCCCAATCCAGCATGGAAGGAGCATTTACAATGATTCAATGTGGATTCAATATGATTTCCTTTCTTTTGCAGTATTAACAAATAGTGAAGCGTTATCAAACTCAGCCGTGAGTCGGCGATCAGAAGCGGTTGAAGAGTCGACTATCGTGTCCGCGGTTGAGGACAATGCAGCTACAGTCAATAACAGTACTATTGATAACAACAATATTTACAGGTAATTCAAAACATATGCAAATAGAAGTACTTATAAAATAAGAGGTTTGAAACAGTCCTCAAAAGCATTACAAATGTAATGAGATGAACCTTTTTTAAAGATTTTTTTACATCAATCGAATGTCCCCATAGAATCAGACCATATCTAAGTTGATATGGTTAGACCAGCCTCTTAGACAGTTTGAAATGTTTGGCTCCTATATCCCTTACGAGGTAGGCAGAGCGCTTATGTTATTGCCAATATGTTCGAATGAGCCCCATTATGAAGTCGTTGACACCCTGCCTAACTTTTAAAGAGATACAGGTGTAAGTTAGTCATAATATGAATGTATGAAAACTAGTAAAATACCCTTATTACCTATTTTTGTCCTTTCAGTGAAACCGGCGATCCAACTGAAGAACGCTTAAACTTAGCCACGTTCCTAATATCTCGTGCGTGCGTCAACCCCCGTACTAGCTAATTATCTATACTGGTATCTTCTCATCGAATGTGAGGACCAGGAGGAGGACACAGCCGCCCGGCACATGTATTTAGCTGTTATGAAGACTTTCAGTCACCATTTGGCTAAAGGTGAGATATTGTGAGATATTTATAGACATCTCGCCTCCCCAAAAAAGAGATAATGTGAGATATTTTCAGCCACCGCCTCGTTAAATATGAGATAATGTGAGATATTTTCAGCCACCACCTCGTTAAATGTGAGATAATGTGAGATATTTTCAGCCACCACTTCGTTAAATGTGAGATGATGTAAGATATTTTTAGCCACCGCCTAGCTTAATGTGAGATGATGTGAGATATTTTCAGCCACCGCCTCGCTAAATGTGATATGATGTAAGATAATTGCAGCCACCACCTTGTAAAAAGCATTTAACAACATTGACGAAACAAAATTAATTAATTACTTACAAGCGCCATCTTTTGAAATAACTAAGCTGAAATTAAGAGCCACTTTCACGAAAATTATTATTAAAATTAAAACGTATTATTCCAGGCAACGCGGACCATCAGCGTACTAGATCATTCCTCGCGAGACAACAAGTGTTCATCGATAAGCTCGTGAAGCTCGTCAAGACAGTCACCAGGGAGTCCGGGAACAGAAACAAGAAAGCTGAGAGGTTGCAACAACTACTGGCTGATCCAGACGCATTCAAATTCAACTTTACCAACTTCGAACCAATGCCGTTTCCGTTAGACCCTAATGTGACCATCAAAGGAATCGTTGCTAAGAAAGCTAGTCTTTTCAAATCGTCCCTAATGCCTTCGAAACTGACTTTTTTGACGACAGAAGGAAGCGAATATGAAGCGATTTCAAGCATGGAGACGATTTGCGTCAAGACCAACTTATATTACAAATGATCACACTCATGGACAAGTTACTACGAAGAGAGAATTTAGACTTGAAACTGACTCCTTATAAGGTCCTAGCGACTAGTTCGAAACACGGTTTCTTACAGTTTATAGAGTCGGTGACGGTAGCGGAAGCGTTAGCTACGGAGGGTAGTATACAGAACTTCTTCCGGAAGTACAACCCGTGTGAAGGTGCGCCGTATGGGATCAAACCAGAAACTATGGATACTTATATTAGAAGTTGTGCTGGATATTGTGTCATCACTTATTTGTTGGGTAAGTTTCTAAATTCAGTATACACTAGCACAAAATAGTTAGTTAATTAATTAAATATTAGTTAATTTCGGCCCATAAACTTCAATGTAGGAAAATTACAAAGCCAAAACTACTTCATTTTTTCACGAGTCAAAAAATGTTACCTCAAGGTCATTTGTTAGATTTAAAATGGCAACACTAATTTATCAGCTAAGGGATTCGAGGGTTTCAGTATTGTAATTTAGGCGATGGGCTGACAACCTGTCACTATAGCAATATACGGATCCATCTGGAATGACCCTCAAAACTTGTCAAACGTGGCGGAACGACCTTTGTTTAGGTCGTTTACGCTCTGCTCTGCCTAATCCATTAGGGATAAAGGCGTGATTATATGTATGTATGTATAGGAATGTCTGGAAAACCCTTTAGGATCTCTTAAAAAAATCTACTTAATTATTAATAATTAAAATCTACCAAATCATAGTCCGACCAAAAACTACCATTCACATTAAGAACTTACCTTCTCAAATGCAAGAACGCCGTGTAACACTGCTTCCTGAACTCATGGTAATGTTCAGAGTGCACTCCTCCCATGGCTTCAACCATTTCTTTACTGAGCTTCATGGGTGGTGGGAGTGGTTTGGGGTCTCTGCCCAGGATGTAGCCGAAGTCTATGTGGAACAGTGCGCCCGCTTTGGTGAGGAGAAGATTGTCTAAGTGTCGGTCGCCGACTCCTGAAATAAAAATAGAAGGCGTCAAATATACGTAATTTTTATTGTTGCTACTTTCTAGTATTCTGATACTTCTAATATCAGTAGATAAATAAAAATGACAAAATTCTTTCAGTTTTGGATTGGAATATAGTTCTTTTAGCTGATAAATTAGTGTTGCCATTTTAAATCAACAAATGACCTTGAGGTAACATTTTTTGACTCGTGAAAAAATGAAGTAGTTTTGGCTTTGTAATTTTCCTACATTGAAGTTTATGGGCCGAAATTAACTAATATTTAATTAATTAACTAACTATTTTGTGCTAGTGTATACTGAATTTAGAAACTTACCCAACAAATAAGTGATGACACAATATCCAGCACAACTTCTAATATAAGTATCCATAGTTTCTGGTTTGATCCCATACGGCGCACCTTCACACGGGTTGTACTTCCGGAAGAAGTTCTGTATACTACCCTCCGTAGCTAACGCTTCCGCTACCGTCACCGACTCTATAAACTGTAAGAAACCGTGTTTCGAACTAGTCGCTAGGACCTTATAAGGAGTCAGTTTCAAGTCTAAATTCTCTCTTCGTAGTAACTTGTCCATGAGTGTGATCATTTGTAATATAAGTTGGTCTTGACGCAAATCGTCTCCATGCTTGAAAATCGCTTCATATTCGATCCTTCTGTCGTCAAAAAGTCAGTTTCGAAGGCATTAGGGACGATTTGAAAAGACTAGCTTTCTTAGCAACGATTCCTTTGATGGTCACATTAGGGTCTAACGGAAACGGCATTGGTTCGAAGTTGGTAAAGTTGAATTTGAATGCGTCTGGATCAGCCAGTAGTTGTTGCAACCTCTCAGCTTTCTTGTTTCTGTTCCCGGACTCCCTGGTGACTGTCTTGACGAGCTTCACGAGCTTATCGATGAACACTTGTTGTCTCGCGAGGAATGATCTAGTACGCTGATGGTCCGCGTTGCCTGGAATAATACGTTTTAATTTTAATAATAATTTTCGTGAAAGTGGCTCTTAATTTCAGCTTAGTTATTTCAAAAGATGGCGCTTGTAAGTAATTAATTAATTTTGTTTCGTCAATGTTGTTAAATGCTTTTTACAAGGTGGTGGCTGCAATTATCTTACATCATATCACATTTAGCGAGGCGGTGGCTGAAAATATCTCACATCATCTCACATTAAGCTAGGCGGTGGCTAAAAATATCTTACATCATCTCACATTTAACGAAGTGGTGGCTGAAAATATCTCACATTATCTCACATTTAACGAGGTGGTGGCTGAAAATATCTCACATTATCTCATATTTAACGAGGCGGTGGCTGAAAATATCTCACATTATCTCTTTTTTGGGGAGGCGAGATGTCTATAAATATCTCACAATATCTCACCTTTAGCCAAATGGTGACTGAAAGTCTTCATAACAGCTAAATACATGTGCCGGGCGGCTGTGTCCTCCTCCTGGTCCTCACATTCGATGAGAAGATACCAGTATAGATAATTAGCTAGTACGGGGTTGACGCACGCACGAGATATTAGGAACGTGGCTAAGTTTAAGCGTTCTTCAGTTGGATCGCCGGTTTCACTGAAAGGACAAAAATAGGTAATAAGGGTATTTTACTAGTTTTCATACATTCATATTATGACTAAACTTACACCTGTATCTCTTTAAAAGTTAGGCAGGGTGTCAACGACTTCATAATGGGGCTCATTCGAACATATTGGCAATAACATAAGCGCTCTGCCTACCTCGTAAGGGATATAGGAGCCAAACATTTCAAACTGTCTAAGAGGCTGGTCTAACCATATCAACTTAGATATGGTCTGATTCTATGGGGACATTCGATTGATGTAAAAAAATCTTTAAAAAAGGTTCATCTCATTACATTTGTAATGCTTTTGAGGACTGTTTCAAACCTCTTATTTTATAAGTACTTCTATTTGCATATGTTTTGAATTACCTGTAAATATTGTTGTTATCAATAGTACTGTTATTGACTGTAGCTGCATTGTCCTCAACCGCGGACACGATAGTCGACTCTTCAACCGCTTCTGATCGCCGACTCACGGCTGAGTTTGATAACGCTTCACTAT
>JARACY010006703.1:0-15260 GCA_029255725.1 Scrobipalpa atriplicella
CATGAAGTTGATATTTACCTCAAGTAATTAAGGCCCGTATTTATAATCAGCTCTTGAGACTGACAGCTAGTTTGAGTTCGTTTCAGAAATGTCATTTCAATACAAAACGGCCTGTCAAATCCGTACTTAATATTGCTCTCAATCTTGAGATCGCTTCATAAATACGAGCCTTAGGGCACCTAGATTTGGCATAAGTTTTGATTTTCTTGTCTGGTACGTAATTTAAACAAAACTTGAACAAAGTCAGGAGAAGGTACATACTCTTGATCTTGAGTCCTTGAAAACTTAAAAACTTGCCTGAACGCTGAACTTGAAACATAAAATTGAATCTTTTGTTTGCGATAAATCGAATGTTGAGACCCCTAAGATGCTTTCGAAGTAATATTTTCGACAAAATTACTTCGTTCAATACAAATACTTTAAGTTTAAACCTGGACAAAAGAAGCTTTTAAGTTCAAGCAGCTGTCTTACTATGCTATGCAATAGCTCAGGTATTCTATACAAAAATGTTTTATATGGCCGATCCGATCACCCTACCGCGAATAGCTGTTCTGCGGCAGCAAAAAAAAAAAAGATATAAAATAAAAAAAATAATAAAGGAATATTTTAGGGTAGGTATATTATATTCTTTAAATTTTAACAACTTTCCCATCTTTCAATTTCCAATACCATTTTTGTTTACAAGGGTGCAAAGGATACACCAAATAGCAGAGAGTTTTTCGCTTTAAAGCTGGAAACTTTTCAAAACGCAATGTTGTTGATATAGAGCCTCTATTCCCATTAGTTCAATAGTACAGTTCAATGATTGAACTAGTGAGAACTTTTCGTGCCAGTAGTTCAAAGATTTTGTTTGATTGAACTACTGGTAAAAAAACGTCTCAGTAGTTCAATTGAAATAATTTACTAATTAATTCAATAATAACATGGCGTAGTAGCGACATTCGACTTTTGATGTTAGGCAGTAACAGTTTAATAGTATGGCGGTTGTAAAGGGTCACTTGACTATCAAATTGGCAAGGTTTCAGGGGTCGTTATTAGACCTGCAGGTCGTTGCTCTAGAAGCAGATTACAGCGTAAATACGTCTGCAGCTGTTACCCGCCATCATTCATCATACTGCTTTATTAACAAAGAATAGGGTCGATTTTCCGCTGAGTCACGGTGTCGGGGTTAGCCTTTTTGCTGACGTCAGCACGGAGATAGGAAAGGTTGTTTTTAAATAGGCGTTTCAGACATGGCCAAGGTGTTAACGTCACCTCGAAAATATTACGCGAATTTAATAGCCGTCGGGTCACTCTTTTATTTTTTAAGGACTTAAATATGATTGGAAAGATGAAAATTGAAAGATGGGAAAGTTGTTAAAATTTAAAGAATATAATATACCTACCCTAAAATATTCCTTTATTATTTTTTTTATTTTATATCTTTTTTTTTTTTGCTGCCGCAGAACAGCTATTCGCGGTAGGGTGATCGGATCGGCCATATAAAACATTTTTGTATAGAATACCTGAGCTATTGCATAGCATAGTAAGACAGCTGCTTGAACTCCCACGTACATTTTTTTCCTAGTACATAGTAGAGTTTTACCTTTATACAGGAACTTACGCACCTGTGAACTTAAAAGACATGATCGGCGCTCAAAGATTCAGTAGAGTGGGTGACTTTGAGTTCAGCTCGGTCCTTTGATCAGCTCTACAACTTATAAACTTAAGTGAACTACAGAGGAACTTGTTTGCAGTTTCTACTTAAAACCGACTTTGTATAGAACTCTAATTTCCGGCCTCTCTACCCACTTAAATGCAGAGGACTTAGAAATATTTTGCGGTGTGGAATTAGAATATTGTAATGCAACTGCACCAACTCGCAGTTGTCGTGTGATTGCGCGAAATGCATCTCTACGGTCCGAAAACAAAAGAATTTGTATAATAGTACCTACTATCTACTACCTACCTACACCTGTACCTACCTGTGACAAAATCTCAACTCCATCCCAAATGCAAGCACTGACAGTTACCTAAACACCCTGTATCCTTTTACCCCCTAACACTCTACGCCTTCAAAGTAAAAGTCAACATTTTAGGATCCAACATTCTGCAAATTCAACTTTTCGGGAAATGGTTAATCAACTTATTGCAAACTCAACATTATAGGATTCAACATTTTGGGAAACTCATCTTTTTGAAAATTCAACATTTTAGGAATTCAACCTAATGGTCCTAAAGGACATTTTGCACAAAAGTTTCATTAAATTAGTAATAAGATAGTTTACTGTTTCACGCGAGTTCATAAGCCCATATGGGGGTCCAATCAATAGGTATTGGGTAGTTAGGTATTATTACAGTATCCCTATAACTAGAGACCTTCGCTGGTAAAGGTTACGAGGACCACCCTGTGTGTATAGGTATTATTGTATCTTAGTTTTGATAAAAGTTTTATGTCATAGATATTTTATAACTTCTTTATTTTGCAAAAAGGAAGATTTAATTTTTGTAATCTTCGATCGACACACACAGCACACGGTCGAAAACATACCATGAAGAAGGACTTTGTAGGCATATTAACGGTAAAATTATGCATGAAGTTGATATTTACCTCAAGTAATTAAGGCCCGTATTTATAATCAGCTCTTGAGACTGACAGCTAGTTTGAGTTCGTTTCAGAAATGTCATTTCAATACAAAACGGCCTGTCAAATCCGTACTTAATATTGCTCTCAATCTTGAGATCGCTTCATAAATACGAGCCTTAGGGCACCTAGATTTGGCATAAGTTTTGATTTTCTTGTCTGGTACGTAATTTAAACAAAACTTGAACAAAGTCAGGAGAAGGTACATACTCTTGATCTTGAGTCCTTGAAAACTTAAAAACTTGCCTGAACGCTGAACTTGAAACATAAAATTGAATCTTTTGTTTGCGATAAATCGAATGTTGAGACCCCTAAGATGCTTTCGAAGTAATATTTTCGACAAAATTACTTCGTTCAATACAAATACTTTAAGTTTAAACCTGGACAAAAGAAGCTTTTAAGTTCAAGCAGCTGTCTTACTATGCTATGCAATAGCTCAGGTATTCTATACAAAAATGTTTTATATGGCCGATCCGATCACCCTACCGCGAATAGCTGTTCTGCGGCAGCAAAAAAAAAAAAGATATAAAATAAAAAAAATAATAAAGGAATATTTTAGGGTAGGTATATTATATTCTTTAAATTTTAACAACTTTCCCATCTTTCATTTTCATCTTTCCAATCATATTTAAGTCCTTAAAAAATAAAAGAGTGACCCGACGGCTATTAAATTCGCGTAATATTTTCGAGGTGACGTTAACACCTTGGCCATGTCTGAAACGCCTATTTAAAACAACCTTTCCTATCTCCGTGCTGACGTCAGCAAAAAGGCTAACCCCGACACCGTGACTCAGCGGAAAATCGACCCTATTCTTTGTTAATAAAGCAGTATGATGAATGATGGCGGGTAACAGCTGCAGACGTATTTACGCTGTAATCTGCTTCTAGAGCAACGACCTGCAGGTCTAATAACGACCCCTGAAACCTTGCCAATTTGATAGTCAAGTGACCCTTTACAACCGCCATACTATTAAACTGTTACTGCCTAACATCAAAAGTCGAATGTCGCTACTACGCCATGTTATTATTGAATTAATTAGTAAATTATTTCAATTGAACTACTGAGACGTTTTTTTACCAGTAGTTCAATCAAACAAAATCTTTGAACTACTGGCACGAAAAGTTCTCACTAGTTCAATCATTGAACTGTACTATTGAACTAATGGGAATAGAGGCTCTATATCAACAACATTGCGTTTTGAAAAGTTTCCAGCTTTAAAGCGAAAACTCTCTGCTATTTGGTGTATCCTTTGCACCCTTGTAAACAAAAATGGTATTGGAAATTGAAATGTCAAAGGTTTTGCCTAGTGTTTGAATTCATGCAAATCTACCTAGGATAAAAGTTTTATAAATGTGCCTCGCTTGTAATAAAACTCGCATATGAAACTGAAACACTAGCGCCCCTCATTATAACTTATGCAATAATCTGGAACTTTGAACAGAAAGTCGAATTGGTGTTCAAGTGCAACCTTAACTTTTGAATTCCTGCTACTACAGCTATTCTCTGACACGAAGAGAGAAGTAGCTACATAGCTAGAATCAATATATGAAAAAAAACCACACACAGAAAAGTACCGAACCGCATTTGCTCTTATTACATCATTTCACAACAATAGTTTCTTCATCCGAATATTTCTCGCGGTTCCCATTACGCGCTAGGAGAGAACAAAAAGTAAACAAAAAACATTATCCGGCATAACGGTTGCAGACGCGCATCGAGATCGCGCGATAGCGGTGCGCGTGCGCGTGCGCGGCGCGTCGACTTGCGCAACGCCGTGAGACACGCCGGCGCGAACGCTTCTGTCAGTGCTACAGCGCAGCGCCACTGCCAAAGAAACATTTATAGTCACGCCTGTATTCGCTACGGGCTAGGTAGAGGGTCAACAAAAACACAAGGTTTTGACGCCACGTCTGAAAAATTTTAAGGGTCATCTAAAGTATTGGCTTATCCTTTTGGCTTATTCACGAAGCGATTTTAACAATATACAATATTAATCCTTATCCAAATAAACAATTTCATAAGCTTGGACATTAAATGTAGATTATACCTAATTGTCTTTTTGATCAATACTTTAGATTAGAAGATATCAAACATATAAACTTACACGGAATCCAAAAATATGAAATATGGCATATCTCCGCTATCGCACAATATTGCGGGTAATCTGGTATCAGAGTCTTTGCCAAAAGGACATAACCTTCAGTGGCCGACATGGAAATTGCTGAACCGTTTACGTTCGCAGGTTGGCCGCTGTAGGGAAAACATGGCAAAATGGGACTTTATTGACAACACGCAACGAAACTGTGATTGTGGAGCCCCATCACAATCGATGCCACATTTGCTCTCTTGCCCTCAGTTGCCCGTCACATGCAGTAGGGAGGAGCTGAATCTGGCGACTGATAACGCAATTGCTGTCGCCAAATACTGGCAAGGGACGATATAGGGTAATCTATTAAATCATATACTATTGACTCGAAGAAGAAGAAGAAACGGGTAATATCCTCGAAGGTTATTGATAAATGGATAATTTTGGACTTTATTACAGACTTGAGGTCTTCGGCAATTATGTTATCAAATTTTACCCGTGCGAAGCCGGGGCGGGCCGCTAGTTAATACTAAATACAGTCTTGTTTAGCAATGCAAGCATAAGTTTGTGGTGAAACAATGGTTCGTAGGCGTCCTAAGGGTCACGATCTATTCTTGCGCTTGCGCACACGGCACACTCAGCTGTACAGATTTTGTAACAGTCTATAATATATTAGTTGCGATTTCCTTAACTGTGTTGGTGTCGAAATTTGTTATTCGGATGATTAGATTATTATTAGTATTGCTTTTAAGTGCTGACATTAATAATCTTGATTTACGAGTATCGACGAAGGAGTCAATAACTTACCAAAGTCAGTATAAGATACCTATAGGTACCTACTTACATTATACACACAATTGCACAATTTTCGCATAGGTATTTAAAATGCGTGTGAATTCTATGCGATTAGAATTATTTTAAGAACCGAATAGGTACATAAAGGAAAAATCTCATTAATTTATGCATCAATTCTGACTCATCTACTAAACTACGAGTATTAACAGTTAATACTCGAAGTTTTGTAGATGAGTATAAAATTTGATATAAAAATACAGTTACTGTAAAAATTCGTTATTTTCGATTGGAACAAAATTACATTTTCTAAGCTAATAACCGCGCTTTGCTGCAAATTTTTGATACGAGTATGTTAGTCTAACTTTTATATACCTAACCCAAATTCGCTCATTAGCAGAAGAATGGCTCATTTTCAGAAATGTGCAATGCGAAGCGATCAAAATGAAAATTTAGGTAACTAGATCACTATATAAACTCCAAGAACCTAAATTCAATCCGTAATAAAATAACTCTCCTATTCATAATGCTGATATTAAATCTGAGCTTTCACTGCATCCTTCGCAGCACGAGAGCTGATTGACTGATTTACAATCCTCATACATAATATCGATTGTATATCCGTCTGTCCGTCCGTTTCCTTGAGCGCACTCATGCTTAATGCATCGGAGTACCGACGCACTTGAATGCACTTGGTGTCATGTCAGCATTGTAATGGTTTCTTATCCGGATTCAACTTCCTTTCAAAGAATATTAATAACATAAACTTAAAAATTATTAATATTTTTTTCACGTCGCATATACTTGAATACTCTTTATCATAACGTTAGTCTTTGTTTTTAGAATATCTAGACAATGGACTGGGAGCGTGGGAGCGACAGACTTAATATACGTCGTACCTATATTATAAAAAGTTCTAAGATATAAAACAGAAACTAGGAACACTAAAAATAACTGCCTTCCAAGTAAGTAAACAGTAAATGTAGTAATATCCTTGAGCATAATCTACTTTTGGACCCAAAGACTAGCAAATTATCACGTCAGATATCTTTAGTACACATATTAATATAGCTGGGTTGATGCGCTTATCGCCCATTTATTTTATACTACCAACAGTGCAGAATAAAGTTATAAAATGTATAATTTTACGAGGCAGTTTCTAAATGAATGCGGTAGTAAAGCTGCGCAGACGCAGCGACCATTGTAAACAGCATTTCGTTCATTAGCAGGAACACTTCAAAATTTTCACCGACGGAGTTTCTTTCACCATTGATTAGAAATCTAAGAAAGTGCAATTAGCAGTAAATGCACATACAATAAATTAATTTATTTGCTTAAGTTTCATCTGTCACCATTTGTGTAAAGTGTAAGAGGACTTTCATTGTTACCTTACGTAGTAACTAGTAATTAACTTGTACTTATGGTTTTGTTATAAACTTCATCTATTTTTTTTTGTATAAGACATGCAGTCAAGTCTATTTGCATACACGAGTCTTCGTGTGAAATTTACAGTGTTCGCTCTTTCAAACAATTTTTGACTGCATTTGTTTGATTTGTTCCAAGTTGCATAATGCATGTTCGGATTGACATTGAACTCGAAGTGTTTAATATTTGTGATTCCCTTGGTACGTACGATAAGCCTTAGCAGTTTACCTGTACTAAGATCCGTGTGATCTGCGCGTCTGCTGCAAATGTAGGGAAATGTTATTGCCTCTCTTGAAACACCCGTTACACATTCTGTTTGTATCGAGTTTCTAGCCATAGAACACTCCTTCGGTCGCTTCGAAGCAACGCCTCATAGCTGATGTTCCACTATTGTCTATACTCTATCAACAAGTGTGTAATTTTGCCATTAGTTGAACCATGACGCCAATTTGACGCAGTTAGCACAAAACGTGTAGTTGTTAGACGTCATAATATGGACTCGAACATCATAAAACCGCAAACAGACATAACTTTCGCTTTAATAGTTATAACTTGCACTCTAATAATAGGGCTTGAATTGGTGAAAGGGCAAAAGTGAATTCCTAAAGTGTTTTTTTTTTGCATCACATTGTAGACTTACTGTCGCTGGTCACGATCCAAACATTTGTTGCGTTTGATGGAGTTCTTACCTGTAAAGAATGGGCAAAGATTAGAAAACGGATATTTTACAATGGAGTACGGAAAACAAGTATAAAACTTCATTTTATAGAGTCGTTAAGTTGACGGGAAATGTCGACGCATTATTTTGATGCCGTCGCGTATTGTGTTGTCGTGGTCGAAACCATCTTTGAAACTGTTAACATGGCCAGTAAGCGAAGTGTTCTGTGTGGACGAAAAGGTGTGTTTAATTCGTGCGATTGCAAATTGACGCAAGGGGATGCAAGAGGGACGCAAGGGGACGCAAGGGGGACGAAAGGGGACGCAAGGGGATACAAGGAGATGACAAGAAACGCAAGGGGACGCAAGGGGATGCAAGGGGACGCAAGGAGACGCAAAGAGACGCAAAAGGACGCAAGGGGACACAAGGAGACACAAAGAGACGCAAGGGGACACTATGGGGACTTTTCTCAAACTGAATAACTTTTCTTCAAACTGAATAACTTTTCTCCAGGAACCAGTATTTGCCTAAAAAAATATGAAATTAACTTCCCGCACAACTAAATTGTAAGGGAATGTTCATTACACACGGTCATTACAACACCGGTGGTGGAAGTGTATGGAAAAGTATAACAAAACAAACTGTTCTTGATTAGGTATTACCGACTTTACCACATGAGAGTAGATAAAAAAAGATTTCCTCCCCCTAATATCCTCACGCTTTATAATGAAAACTCTCAAATGCTTCAGTTGTAGCTTATCGGCTGGGTAGCCGGTGGTGTTGTTATTTTTCTTTGCCATATAGGATTTAATAGCCTCGGCGGTGGGGTCTGTCTTAAAAAAACAAGCGTGTATTTTTTTCGTTCGCTCAGCAGTTTGCAGTTCATTGTCGACGGGACCTGTGCCGGTGATAACAATTGCATAAGATCACATAAGAAGCATTCTTTGACTGATTAATCTGATTGCGTTGATGAAGACTAATGTTTCTTTTTTTCAATTATGCGTTGTGTCTTGCGTTGCGTTGGATTGTCGCTTGGTCACCTAGCTAGTTTCATCTGACATAAAAACACCTACTGACAAAAAACCCGACCTGTTGGGTAGTCTGCGCGCGCGCACATGATTAGAATTGCAATGAACACGTGACGACTGCTGCCCGCGATACTAACGGTTCTTCTGTTACATTATTGATGCTTTGACACGGGCCCAGGCAAGTTTTCACGGGATTTTTACATAGATTTTGCCCGCCATTTTAAGTCATCATTGTTGTTGGAATATGATATGATTATAATATCAACCAAACTCACCAAAAAGTTTTAGTTTAATAATATATAAACTGAAACTTTAATCTATCATACTAACTTGAAGCAATATAAAAAAAAATTAGTCGTTGTAGTTTATGAAACTCGTTACAAAGGCCCCTTAACTAAAGGTCCATACCTGTGAATTTAAGGCTCGTATTTATAAAGCGATCTCAAGATTGAGAGCAATATTAAGTGCGGATTTGACAGGTGATTTTGTACTGGAATGACATTTCTGATACGAACTCAAACTCGCTGTCACTCTTGAGAGTTGATTATAAATACGGGCCTAAGTCATGTCATGATCATGATTACAGTAGATTGATTTTGTAAAAAACGAATCGATATCCTTGTCTTTATAGTCAACTAGCTTTCCGCCCGCGGTTTCATCCGCGTAAAATGAGTTTTCCCGCGCTGAAAAGTAACCTATGCCCTTTTCCAAGACCTAACCTACCCACATTTTGTGTGCCAAGTTTCATCCCTATACGTCGCGTGGTTGAAGCATGATTGAATAACAAACATCCAAATACCCAAACATCCAAACTTTCGTATTTATAGTATTAGTAGAATCAAATTCGTAATACTCTGTGGGGTTACAGTACAGATGATCATTAGATAATTGCATATTCAAGCTGAACGTTCCACGTGGAACCTTCCGTAGATGAACTTCGCCACGTGTATCTATTTTGGGTCCAGCATCAATTTATGTTCATGCCTTGCAGCATAATTTATTGCTGCGCGCATGGTCCTAGTGCAATATGTGAATAGGTACGCAAAATTGCTTGAAAGTTTGTCGCAGTGAGCTTGTGGGTATACAAATACAATAGCTAAGAAACGGCGACGTGCTGGGACGTCATCGGACGAACGCCCGGTACAAACGCGTGGAACATGGAACGGACATGCACCGGGCGGCCGGGACCCGCACTCATATTTATTATTTAAATAATTTTTTCACGCATATTTTGTGTTTGCAACAGGCAATATAATGAGCTAGAAATATAAAAGTAGCGTTCTTATTAATTATCGATTATTATAATTTGACCTGGCTACTGCATATAATGTTAAATCTTTCTGTGTGCCTATTAAACTTCTATAAATAGAATTTTAAATATTTGCTCGTGATTTATTTCAAAGTTATTTATTATATTCAATTTCCTCTATCAAATCCATTGCGGTGGAAAAACAGTATCATAACCTTAGAGTATTTATTCTACTGTAAATAAATACTCTCAGATCACAACGTTTACCAATAATAACAGGATTTATCATTTACTGAGAGCCCGATATGGTGTAGTGGATAGGGCCGCTGCCACCTGAGCGGGAGGTCATGGTTCAAATCCCACCACGTACCAATAATGTGTTATCGGTTTTCGAATTTCATATGTACGTTTATTCGGGGCTTTTTCCGTTCTTCGAAAGGCACGTTAAGCCGTTGGTCCCAGTTAATATAGTTTAATACCGTAGATATTATTCGTAAAGCCATGTCCATGTCAGAGGCCAGTGCTAAGCATTGGCGGCTTGAAAACTCTGGCCTAATCTAGAATTGGGTCTGGTTTCCCTTCTAGGTTGCGGAGGCCAGATGGCAGTCGCTATGTGTAAAAACCAGTACCCTCGTTCAATCACCTAGATTAGGTAGACGAACCCGTGAAATGTGGGATAAGGCAAGGGAGATGATGACTTACGAACATAATTTGTGAAACATGTAAGAAGAAAGAATCCACACGCACATGATGCTTTATTAGCGACGGTAAAAAGTAGTCTATGTTGCTCAAGCAAGGTGAATTGTGATAGATTTTTTTAAATCGATTTGAGATTATCATTACCAATATACCTACAACAAAAATGATCCATAAATAAGCTCATCTTTCCTCTTTATATTATTAGTACTTAAGATAGGATAACACGAAATAATAACTATGTACTCGTAGCTGCTCAGAATTTAGCCACTAGTAGTCATTAGCCAAGAGGATCATGAAGCTAATTGCTAAGCCGTGACAGTCTCAATATTCCAATGTCATGGCATTGTACTGTTTGTTCAATATTGCTCAAATACACATGCATAAGGGTAGCAACACACCTGCATAACGTTCGGCGGCGGCGGAACCTCCGGTCGTATACAATACAACACACCAATCCCACCGACAGAACAGTCGGCGATCAATAATATGGCGTTTTACAAGGTGTTATGGTAATACAAGGTGATATGATAGTGGTAATTATACAGGGTGTAGGGGTAATGGTACTCGCGGAAGAATCGACTCTACCTAATTAGGCCCGTATTTATAATCAGCACTCAAGAGTGACAAACGAGTTTGAGTTTGAATCAGAAATGTCATTTCAGTACAAAACGACCTGTCAAATCCACACTTAATATCGCACTCAGACTTTGAGATCGCTTTATAAATACGAGCCTTAATGCGACTATGATGTGTTTGTAGGCAATGCAAAAAGCATTGACAGCGTGTTGAACGGAGCCTTCGGCGCCGATCGTTACGCAAGTGTGTTGCTGCCTTTATACGGATTAATATGTCAGTTAATCCAGGACACGCTTCTGTGTTTGTTGTCTACACAGTTGAATACGTGCTCTCCCATCGTCCGGCTCATACATAATGCTTCTCATATTAATAACATAAAGCAAACAAACAGATATGACACTGTATCAATCTTCTTCTTAGCGAGTGGATTTTCGAGTCGAACAACGACCCGATAAACCCTGGTGTCAGAGTTTTCAAACCGCAATGGATTTGATAGAGGAAATTGAATATAATAAATAACTTTGAAATAAATCACGAGCAAATATTTAAAATTCTATTTATAGAAGTTTAATAGGCACACAGAAAGATTTAACATTATATGCAGTAGCCAGGTCAAATTATAATAATCGATAATTAATAAGAACGCTACTTTTATATTTGTAGCTCATTATATTGCCTGTTGCAAAACACAAAAATATGCGTGAAAAAATTATTTAAATAATAAATATGAGTGCGGGTCCCGGCCGCCCGGTGCATGTCCGTTCCACGTTCCACGCGTTTGTACCGGGCGTTCGTCCCGATGACGTCCCAGCACGTCGCCGTTTCTTAGCTATTGTATTTGTATACCCACAAGCTCACTGCGACAAACTTTCAAGCAATTTTGCGTACCTATTCACATATTGCACTAGGACCATGCGCGCAGCAATAAATTATGCTGCAAGGCATGAACATAAATTGATGCTGGACCCAAAATAGATACACGTGGCGAAGTTCATCTACGGAAGGTTCCACGTGGAACGTTCAGCTTGAATATGCAATTATCTAATGATCATCTGTACTGTAACCCCACAGAGTATTACGAATTTGATTCTACTAATACTATTAAATACGAAAGTTTGGATGTTTGGGTATTTGGATGTTTGTTATTCAATCATGCTTCAACCACGCGACGTATAGGGATGAAACTTGGCACACAAAATGTGGGTAGGTTAGGTCTTGGAAAAGGGCATAGGTTACTTTTCAGCGCGGGAAAACTCATTTTACGCGGATGAAACCGCGGGCGGAAAGCTAGTTGACTATAAAGACAAGGATATCGATTCGGTTTTTACAAAATCAATCTACTGTAATCATGATCATGACATGACTTAGGCCCGTATTTATAATCAACTCTCAAGAGTGACAGCGAGTTTGAGTTCGTATCAGAAATGTCATTCCAGTACAAAATCACCTGTCAAATCCGCACTTAATATTGCTCTCAATCTTGAGATCGCTTTATAAATACGAGCCTTAAATTCACAGGTATGGACCTTTAGTTAAGGGGCCTTTGTAACGAGTTTCATAAACTACAACGACTAATTTTTTTTTATATTGCTTCAAGTTAGTATGATAGATTAAAGTTTCAGTTTATATATTATTAAACTAAAACTTTTTGGTGAGTTTGGTTGATATTATAATCATATCATATTCCAACAACAATGATGACTTAAAATGGCGGGCAAAATCTATGTAAAAATCCCGTGAAAAACTTGCCTGGGCCCGTGTCAAAGCATCAATAATGTAACAGAAGAACCGTTAGTATCGCGGGCAGCAGTCGTCACGTGTTCATTTGCAATTCTAATCATGTGCGCGCGCGCAGACTACCCAACAGGTCGGGTTTTTTGTCAGTAGGTGTTTTTTATGTCAGATGAAAACTAGCTAGGTGACCAAGCGACAATCCAACGCAACGCAAGACACAACGCATAATTGAAAAAAAGAAACATTAGTCTTCATCAACGCAATCAGATTAATCAGTCAAAGAATGCTTCTTATGTGATCTTATGCAATTGTTATCACCCGGCACAGGTCCCCGTCGACAATGAACTGCAAACTGCTGAGCGAACGAAAAAAATACACGCTTGTTTTTTTTAAGACAGACCCCACCGCCGAGGCTATTAAATCCTATATGGCAAAGAAAAATAACAACACCACGGCTACCCAGCCGATAAGCTACAACTGAAGCATTTGAGAGTTTTCATTATAAAGCGTGAGGATATTAGGGGGAGGAAATCTTTTTTTATCTACTCTCATGTGGTAAAGTCGGTAATACCTAATCAAGAACAGTTTGTTTTGTTATACTTTTCCATACACTTCCACCACCGGTGTTGTAATGACCGTGTGTAATGAACATTCCCTTACAATTTAGTTGTGCGGGAAGTTAATTTCATTTTTTTTAGGCAAATACTGGTTCCTGGAGAAAAGTTATTCAGTTTGAGAAAAGTCCCCATAGTGTCCCCTTGCGTCTCTTTGTGTCTCCTTGTGTCCCCTTGCGTCCTTTTGCGTCTCTTTGCGTCTCCTTGCGTCCCCTTGCATCCCCTTGCGTCCCCTTGCGTTTCTTGTCATCTCCTTGTATCCCCTTTGCGTCCCCTTTCGTCCCCCTTGCGTCCCCTTGCGTCCCTCTTGCATCCCCTTGCGTCAATTTGCAATCGCACGAATTAAACACACCTTTTCGTCCACACAGAAACACTTCGCTTACTGGCCATGTTAACAGTTTCAAAGATGGTTTCGACCACGACAACACAATACGCGACGGCATCAAAATAATGCGTCGACATTTCCCGTCAACTTAACGACTCTATAAAATGAAGTTTTATACTTGTTTTCCGTACTCCATTGTAAAATATCCGTTTTCTAATCTTTGCCCATTCTTTACAGGTAAGAACTCCATCAAACGCAACAAAATGTTTGGATCGTGACCAGCGACAGTAAGTCTACAATGTGATGCAAAAAAAAACACTTTAGGAATTCACTTTTGCCCTTTCACCAATTCAAGCCCTATTATTAGAGTGCAAGTTATAACTATTAAAGCGAAAGTTATGTCTGCTTGCGGTTTTATGATGTTCGAGTCCATATTATGACGTCTAACAACTACACGTTTTGTGCTAACTGCGTCAAATTGGCGTCATGGTTTCAACTAATGGCGAAATTACACCACTTGTTGATAGAGTATAGACAATAGTGGAACATCAGCTATGAGGCGTTGCTTCGAAGCGACCGAAGGAGTATTCTATGGCTAGAAACTCGATACAAACAGAATGTGTAACGGGTGTTTCAAGAGAGGCAATAACATTTCCCTACATTTGCAGCAGACGCGCAGATCACACGGATCTTAGTACAGGTAAACTGCTAAGGCTTATCGTACGTACCAAGGGAATCACAAATATTAAAACACTTCGAGTTCAATGTCAATCCGAACATGCATTATGCAACTTGGAACAAATCAAACAAATGCAATCAAAAATTGTTTGAAAGGAGCGAACACTGTAAATTTCACACGAAGACTCGTGTATGCAAATAGACTTGACTGCATGTCTTATACGAAAAAGATAGATGAAGTTTATAACAAAACCATAAGTACAAGTTAATTACTAGTTACTACGTAAGGTAACAATGAAAGTTCCTCTTACACTTTACACAAATGGTGTGACAGATGAAACTTAAGCAAATAAATTAATTTATTGTATGTGCATTTACTGCTAATTGCACTTTCTTAGATTTCTAATCAATGGAGAAAGAAAAACTCCGTCGGTGAAAATTTTGAAGTGTTCCTGCTAATGAACGAAATGCTGTTTACAATGGTCGCTGCGTCTGCGCAGCTTTACTACCGCATTCATTTAGAAACTGCCTCGTAAATTATACATTTTATAACTTTTCTCCAGGAACCAGTATTTGCCTAAAAAAAAATGAAATTAACTTCCCGCACAACTAAATTGTAAGGGAATGTTCATTACACACGGTCCATTACAACACCGGTGGTGGAAGTGTATGGAAAAGTATAACAAAACAAAACTGTTCTTGATTAGGTATTACCGACTTTACCACATGAGAGTAGATAAAAAAAAGATTTCCTCCCCCTAATATCCTCACT
>JARACY010006704.1:0-15255 GCA_029255725.1 Scrobipalpa atriplicella
AGGTGATTAAATAATAAATTAATGCCGGTCGACGAACGAGTCAGTAGGCATATCTCCGCGTCTCAGCCGATACACGACCACTGCAGGACATAGGTCAGCTGATACACGTCCACTGCAGGACATAGGTCAGCTGATACACGTCCACTGCAGGACATAGGTCAGCTGATACACGTCCACTGCAGGACATAGGTCAGCTGATACACGTCCACTGCAGGACATAGGTCAGCTGATACACGTCCACTGCAGGACATAGGTCAGCTGATACACGACCACTGCAGGACATAGGTCAGCTGATACACGTCCACTGCAGGACATAGGTCAGCTGATACACGTCCACTGCAGGACATAGGTCAGCTGATACACGTCCACTGCAGGACATAGGTCAGCTGATACACGTCCACTGCAGGACATAGGTCAGCTGATACACGACCACTGCAGGACATAGGTCAGCTGATACACGTCCACTGCAGGACATAGGTCAGCTGATACACGTCCACTGCAGGACATAGGTCAGCTGATACACGACCACTGCAGGACATAGGTCAGCTGATACACGACCACTGCAGGACATAGGTCATCTGATACACGTCCACTGCAGGACATAGGTCAGCTGATACACGACCACTGCAGGACATAGGTCAGCTGATACACGACCACTGCAGGACATAGGTCATCTGATACACGTCCACTGCAGGACATAGGTCAGCTGATACACGTCCACTTTTACAACAAATTTATATAAGTTTTACTTTTTTCTCTCAAAACTTGTCAGACGTGCCGGAACGACCTTTGTTTAGTTGAAGGTTACCTTGCCTATTAGAGGTAAAGGCGTGATTTTATGTATGTGTCTTCAATTTAAAAATGTTCGTTTTTCATGTTTAGGTACATGAGTGGGGAAAACAGTGCTTCTTCAGTGATGACTGCTTTTCTTGACCATTTTGAAACCGACGGAGAATTCGACGGAAAGGTAAAACTTGTTTTTTATGTAGCTTATTTTGATATAACGTCTAAGTATATGCCTCCACTTTGGAGACTCAACCAACTATACCGGGTGTGAGAGACAGCGTACCGCAAACTGATAGGGGTTGCTCAACAGGACATTTTGAATTTTTTATTTACTTTCCTATACAAAATGATCACACAATTTGAGTGGGAAAGCCAAATATATTTTTTCATTTCCTGAAACATCATCCAAGCTTTAAAAAAAATATAATTTCGTGTTTTCTCAAAATTTTACACTTTGTGTTATGGTAAATGAAACGGTTCTGCCAGTGGGCTTTCAAGTTCAAGTTTCCTTTCAAGCCAATGTACCAACTTATCAACTTGAATGCAAGTGCTCTACTTATGCACTGTTCTAATGTAAACTGTCCATTAGGGGAAGAAATCACGTGATATTTACCGTAATCATGTCCTGCTCCTGCTCAACGTGAGATTTGACTTGACCCCTCCTTCCTCCCTGCTAAACACCTCAGGTGATTTAATCAACGAGTCTTCATACTTTTGGTTTTTATCCTTTGATTCTGATCATACTTATTCTACCTATTTAATGTATTGTATTAGTAAGTAAGTAGGTATATTGTGCGCGTCTTGTTTTTTTTTCATCATGAAGATCTGTTGTAGAAACTTTAGAGATAAGCAGCGTCTGTTGTGTCTTTGTTTCCTATGTGTTTGTCATAGTGTATGTTTTTGTGTACATTGAATGTTAATATAAATAAACTCCCGGTTGGCAGGTGACGCTGGAGGAGTTCATGAGCTACTACAGCGGCATCAGCGTGTCGATGCCGGACGACTGCTACTTCGACCTCGTCATCCGACAGGCCTACAAGCTGTGAGCAGACAGTAGCCAACCACCACACGCACGGGGGAGGCTGGGGGCGGCTGGGGGGCACTCATACCGGGTGTGAGGGACGGCTTCACGCAAACTGACAGGGTTCACTCACTCAACGAAACTGAACAACTTTCACTGGGGAATTCTTTCAGGAAATTAAAATAGTTTTTGACTTTCCCATACAAAATGATCAACTTGATTGGACAATTTGTACGGGAAAGCCAATTCTGTTTTTCATTTCCTGAAAGAATTTCCTTGTGAAAGTTGTCCAGTTTCGTTGACTGAGCAACCCCTGTCAGTTTGCGTGAAGCTGTCCATTATGGCTGATTTACATTGCAGCAGTAGTAAATATAGTGGATAAGTACAGTCGGTTCAAGTTGCCTTTCAAGTTCGAACTACGACCTGTCCTAATGCACTGTACTTACAACTCAAACAATGTAAACCGGCCTTTACACCTCGTAGTTTACACCCAGTATGGCCATGCGCGACATGCGCGACATGCGCGACATGCGCGCACTGCCGACTAAACTATTCGCGGACATTTGGTTCGGATCTCTCTGTCGCACTCACAGCGCGGAACAGAGAGCACCGACTGTCGACTGTGTGTCACGTGATGTCGCCAGTTCACAACACAAAGATCCGACGACATGTCGACCAAACGTCTGCAGTTCCGAGAGTATGAGCCATGTCGCACAAAACAATATATCTGTGTGCACAATATTATTGCATTTAATAAACTAAGCATTTGGTTCTGCCTACCCCGAATGGGATTTTAGGTGTGACTTTAATAATATACTAAGTGAAAGCTTTCTAGTGAACGCAACTGACATGCGCCTGCGCCTGCGACATACGGACATGTGATGTTAGTATTGCGCTCACAAGTGACTTGACTAGATGCTACGAATGTCATATCACAATACTACCAAGATTTTTATAATATAATAAAATTTATAAAGTTTATAAAACTTGACATATGTGCTTTATACTACTTAAGTACTTACCTAATACGGTGTGGATTACATGATTTAAGTTAACTTTATGCTTTTATTATGCATTTCTGCAATAATTTTTAAGTAATGCATTCGATTTTTGTTTTATTATTTTTGCAAGTTCGCAAAGAAGTTTAATTTATTTTTAATATTTGTTTAATTTAGATCTCATGGGCATTTATTCATTAGTGTAACCATACATTTTGATTCTTGTCTCGAAATCTTCTTGAATTCTCATATTTATATAAAAATATTATAATTAAAACGATGTTATAGAACAAAAAGCATGTATATGGTGTTAGACACCGAGTATTTAGCTTTGAATTCAATATTTTTATAAAAATGTTATATAAAATGTTTGAGTCTATTAAGATTAGTTGATCAAAATATCTCTTCACTTATATTCGGTAGAAGGCTCCGCTTTTACTGTTAGAAAAAGGCCTTAGAGGTTTAGCCTGAACTTGGCCAGTTGGTCCTAAACAAAAAATTACTGCCACGCAACTGCCACATTAGAATTAGTATTTGGAAACCTTATAATTATAATCCTATTATTAAGATTTTGCTCTGAGTGTTTGTACTGTAGCTTGTAGTACTTACCTACTTGTATGGTAAATTTTTATTTATTATTAATCCGACTTATCCGATTTTAATAAATTAATTCTCTAACTATTTTGGTGTTTTATTATTATTACGTACTGTACTCTGGGAATCCAGGATACGAAGAATTCGGGATGGACAATAAAAGAAAACGAGGCTATATACAGGGTGTAAAAAAAACACTGTTATCGCACGAGGAGTCACCGCAAAGAGAATTCGATGTAGTAAGAAAGCGGGGCAAGCAAGGGTAACAACTCTTCTATTCTACTGATCATACCAAAACACAAAAATTTTAGATTGAAAAAAGAAATTGCCTTTTCATACAAAGATGTTCTCCTCATCTGCAATTTCGTATGTATAAGGCAAAATTTAATTTTTTTCGCTTTTCTAAAGTTGTTTGTTATTCACTTGTAAACTATGCTTGTAGTTTTGTTTTGTATATTACAGCGACATCTGTCTTTTATTACTAGAACTAAGATGTACATTAGTTTACCAGTCAACCAAAAGGTGAGCTGATACAATAGGGACATAATAGGTGGCGCTAGTAGGTAAGTAGTTTTAATAAAAGCCTATAGATGGCGTGGTAATGATAATGAAGCGCTCGCTCAATGGTCAAGTGGTTGTGCTTATTCCTCGATTCATTCCGATAACGAATGTTAAGCAATCATCGCCGTGGCCAGGTCATGGATTGGTGACCGGTAGTGGTATACAACTCGAGTGTTCCCGTTCTTCGGAAGGCACGTTAAGCCAGCAGCTGACTTGACAGCTGGGTTGACCACTATAACTTTGCAAAAGGTTTCCCTTCTAATAGGTTATGTGTGGAGGTCAGATGGAAAATCTTTTTGGAATCTTTTTTCTTCCAGACAATCAGGTAATTAATTCATCCTGCATTGTCCTAACCCAACTGGGGAAAATCTTACAAAGTGATAAATAGACAAATATCAACTTTGTGTTCCCCGCCTGGGAATCGAACCTAGGACCTCTGCGAATCGGGAGCCCATGGGTCACTAGACCACGGAGGCTGTTGAAAGGCTGATGATGATGATGATGAAGGGTCAGGAAAACCCGGAAGGATGCCGCCCTGTTGGAGGCCCACCGGCATAAGGTCCGCGGGCCGCGGTCTGTGCGTGCATCCCTGCACTACACCATCGAAAACAAAAAGGACAATGGGCTAAAGTGGTCCAAGATGCTGCATTGATAAGAGACTTGTAGAAAATGAAAGTAAATCCTTGACATAATAATTCGGGTCAAGTATTATCAATAGGTACGATACGACAAAACTGAAAGGCAGTTTTTTTTAGATGTTTACATTAGCGTTTAATAAGGGGCACAATACCATAATGTACTTGTAGAAGCCGTAATCTATACTGTCTAGGTAGACCAGGCGCACAGATCCGGCGTGAGAATGCGTCGGCAGTTCTCAGAAGCCGTTTTCCTCGTCACAGCTGATCCGCGGCTACGTCACCGCGCGTCAGGTCGCGCGCGCTTAAAACCGCGAGTACTGCGCGCCGCCCCGCCTAGTGCTGCGCGCGCGCTCCTTCATGCATGATCTTGGAGGTGGAAACAATCAATACAAGACGAACCGCGAGTACTGCCCGCCGCCGGGCCTAATAGTGCGGTTTAGGAGGAGAGGACTGATAATAATCGTGCTTATAAAATTGTGAACTTGGAGGAGCGAGGAGTTAGCCCTGGCGCCCCGCGATGCTTGTATGGAGCCTCCCCCCCCCCCCCGCCGGCTCCGACTCCGAGGGGGATGATATCGTACCCTCCGGTAATTCCTTACCCTATCTCACTTTTTAAATAATCATAAAATGTTTATTTTTTGGATGTGTGAATGAAGTGTTTGTTAGGTAGTGAGATGAATCAGTGTTTTAGTGGGATCTATCTGTGAATCAGTGCTCGATCAATTTAAATAAGGCCTATTTTGTATGTTGATCTAACAAACCCTACGACCGACAGGGTAAAAAAAAATGTATAAAGAATTTTGTTATTATTCACTTATTATTATGTAGTTACTAACTTACTAAGCTAAATAAACAGCGTACACTCAATATAATCATTGTAACATCAATATTTTAATAGTTATATTAATAGAATTTTTATTAAAATTTGAATTTGTCTGTAGAGTTTACCTACTTAGGTATTTGTACAATAATGGTAGAAATTCGATGCCTGTCATTTTCTATCATGAGAGAACAGAAAAGGAAGGCAATAATTTTAGTTAAGATTTAGTTAAGTCGTGCCTTAGTGAATCGATAGCAATGTTACATTACAAGCAGACTTTACAACCACTAATTTTGCCGTAGGTATTTATTTATTTATCGTATGGCAGGCATTATTTGCTGCGAGGTCCATAGGACAGGTGCAGCAGCCGGTTTTGTTGCACTCTTGGCACCACCCGGGGTCACGTCACGTGTAGGGTTTTTAAGGTAGGTAATTATTACTGACGTGGAGCAACATCGAGCAGTAACGACCACTATTAGAAACAGTGACCGGGACTGAAGGCTTAACGTGCCCTCCGAAGCACGGAATCCGTTTTCTTCCAGCAATCAGGTGGATTCAGCCTGTATTGTCCTAAAAAACTAGGGAAAGTCTCACAAAGTGATAAATAGACAATAAGTATCAACTTTGTGTTCTCCCTCTTGGGAATCGAACCCAGGACTTCCGGATTGTGAGCCCATGGCACAGAACACCTACCTAGACCACGGAGGCAGTAAACACTGTGTAGAACACCATGATTATGATGATCCATCAAGCCTGTATAATACAGCAATGTAATAATCACACCGGCGCAGCGCCCGGATCTCTTAAATTTGTTTGCGACGGCACTCGTAGGCTCATTCTACGATTGTAGATCAAGCAGCATCCTTCATATTCTTCCGATCAGTTCTTCCTTTATCTTATTTTAGTTAAAAACGATGAGGATGTGTTTTTAAATTCCTTTTTAATTATATTGTAGATTAAAATTCAGAACTGCTCTAAGTACTTAGCTCGAACGTGAAATCCTAAATTTCGAGTAAAAAAAAAATTACTTTCATTACAGCTAGGAAAATAAAACTTTTATGGTTGAAAGTACAATTCTGGAGGAAGATATGCATCAAAAAAATGCAAAAAAACTTACTCCAAAGTTCCAAAGTCATTCAGGTCCTGAAAATTGCTAAAAAAAAAAAAAACTCGAAAACTAAAAAATCACGCGGAACTAGGTACATGGGGGATTGGGAGTTCAAGTGTCCCCTAACAACAGACCTTTGCTGGTACAAGTCAAGTGTGACATCCTGTACTAGCAGATCCGGCTCCTACGCGCGGAGAAGCGTTTTCAGTATGTTCGACACTGCGTGTTTTCCATACAAACCGGGCGTATGAAGTCGCGGACACAGCTATTCCTGTATATATCCTATTAGTCAAAGGAAGATGTCCTCTCAATTCTCAAAAGACAGGTTACGGATAGTGCGCGGCGGATTTTATTAATTTTTTAAGCTTGCGGCTTACTAAATTATCCCTAAGGAATGGGGAATTTTCCTGCGGTAACAAGTAGTCTATGTTAATTTCCAGGTACCATCTATCATCATGCCAAATATTAAAATCCGTTTTGCCGAGATCTTTTAGACAGATGGACAGAGGCAGACATAGACAGAGTTATTTTCGCATTTGTAATATTATATTAGTACGGATGCATTGTGTATTGTGTGGAAATGGAACCCACGACTAACTACTATTAGCACGACAGAACCACTATTTGAATTTCTAAACGATGATGATGGATGTGTTATGTTAAGTCTGCCTGTCGTAGCGTATTGCTACGCTGACTACGCCGTAGCTATAAACATTTCAAGTGAAAGACTTCAACGAGCTACAAATTAGAGAACCCGACTCGCATTGTGTAGGTCAATTTGATTAAGGGTATCATAAAGAATCTAATGGTCTGGGGAAATGCAGTCTAAATAACCTGATTATTTGGAAGAGAAAGACGCCATCTTTGATAGTGGTATCGTTACACAAAACCACGTCAGAACAGAAGCCTATTAATTAGCTGTGCTATTAGGCGGTTCAAACACTATGACACCAGGGTTTATCGGGTCGCTCGACAGCCCACACGACAAGATAGAGTTGAGCAACTCGTATTTGAATCTGTTTTGTTATATTTTATCTTGTTTCTTCCCGCAGATCCTCAGAAATGGGAGTCCGGCGACGTGCGCCGCGTGGTGCGGTATGTGTCTCGTATGTTCAGCGTCCGAGCACCGCGCCAGCATCTGCTGCCCACCAGCGGGGCCGGGCTTCTGGCGGTGACAGAGGAGCAATGGCGGCAGGTAGACCCACCTTCTGAAGAATAAGAGATTCTTGGAATCAGTCTATTGTCGCATTTCACTTCATCACTCTTAGTAACTTTCTCATATTATATTTTCAGGTGTGCGAAGGGAATGAACAAGCTGCACGCATCTTCCACGCGTACATTCAACACGCGTCCGCACAGGCCACCGGCGCGCCGCCGCCGCCGCCGCTACCGGAGCACCAGCAGGCTCCACCACCAGCGCCGACAACTTCACGCCAGTCCAGCCCAGCCATTCCCGACCAGATATGTAAGTATTCGAGACCATACCACCCAAATGCTCAGTCTCACTCAGCTATGCAAGCATCACATCTCTTCAATCGCTGATTAGAGAAAGTTTTACTCTTCTGTGTTTTCAATGATGATGTATTTTTGTTGCTGCTTCAACAACAAATACTAAAAATAGAATCAAATAAATATTAGAGGGGGGCCCCCATACAAAAAACGTGATTTCTTTGACGATTTATGCTTGATTACCTGGATAAAAGGATATTAATAACGGTAACTGGTAACAAAACGCTAAAATATAGTGTCATATATTGTATAGATAATGGTACGGAACCCATCGTGCGCGAGTCCGACTCGCACTTGGCCAGTTTTTAATTTATTTACTACGAACTACAAGCGCACACTTTATTGCACATCTCTTGGGTTTTCCCAATGACTAAGTGTAGGCTCAGGGAGACAATTAATTTTCGTTGAATAAAACATCTTTAGCAGCAAGGAGTTAATATTGTGGTTCAGATAAAAATGACAATCAGAAAATTAAATGATATTTTATTACGCATTTTTTTTAAATACTTATTTAGGTATCTACGATAGAGAACGGACTTTTCCTAGGTTTACTGGTAATTGCAGAAATAACCATTCCCTCGAAATTAAACAAAAAATGGCGCCCAAACGGTTTTATGAATGAATGTGCGTACGCACCGTAGAGATGAGTCATCTCATCGCGTCACGCTCGCGGCGCGCTGCGGCCAGGGGGCGCCACTGCCGCCGCCGCCGCGTCCATTCATCCCGACGACCAACACTCTCACTATGAATCAGACTGCTTCACGGAAATCTATCGAGTAAATGCTGAGCACGAACGATTTCGTGAACATCTTCGTTGCTCTTCTTGTGCAGCGCGGAAAGCTAGTATACGGGGTGAAGGGACAACAGAAAGCTTCTCGCAAACTGATACGGGTTGCTCTGTCAACGAAACTGAACAACTAACGCCAGGAATTCTTTTCAGGAAATGAATGAAATGAAAAGAATTCCTGGCAAATGAGTCTATTGTAAAATTGTTATAAGGAAAAAAAATGCACGGACGGAAATGAAACTAAAACAAAACGTAACCATATCATATCGTAGAGTTCGTCGTTCCCTTAGCTATGCGCGCGCTCGGGTCGCGTCCTTTTGCTCCTTTCTTTTCTTTTTAATACGCGCGCATTGCACGCATAGCGCGACCAGCGGCAGCGGCCGGCCGGACAGGAGATCCGTTTTCCTTATGCCCTATGCTACTTGCTTATTACGTAAGTTATGTTATGTATGTGAACAGTTTCTAGGAAGAAAGGTATACTCAGTTATTATCTACCTAACCAGTAACCTCATACAATAGAAAATTGTAATAGTACATTACGATACAAGTGCGGTGCGTTGATAGTTACAGCCGAGGCGATATTGCTAGCCCGAGCCGTAGGCGAGGGCTACAAGAAAGCAGAGGCTGTAATTATCAAACCGCACGTATGTCGTACGACGTTTTATAACATATTTGCGAGGAAATAGCTAAAAAATTAAAACAATACAGCGAAAAGAAAAAAAGCGAGGAATAATTTTTACTCGTTCACAAATTAGCGATGCGCGCGCATCCACAGGGGTACGTTCAGTCGACCCAGTTCGATATTTATACCGATCGAATCATATACTAGTAGTGGGACGCACTGAACGTGTCAGATAAAACCTCACTCCCGGTGCGCCTCTGAACGGGCCGGATAAAAATTAACCTAGTCGAAATTTCGTCTGCCAGGTGTCTCTGAACGGGCAATATAATTTTTAACCAGGTTAAATTTCGATCGATCGAGCGTTTCTGAACGTACCCCAGATTACCTAGTATATATCGCGCAGCGCTTTTTTTTTAAGGCAAAGCACAAAAAACCAGCCAGTATTACTAATAAACTAAATAATTTTTTTTTTTATTTTGTTACAGATAAATGGTTGTAATTTATTGTAAAAATTAATTAAATCAAAGAATTAAATGTTTATTTTATTATACTTTATCTCCCAAAGTTAATTTTATTTATAAAATGTTGACCACTTTTCTGCCATAAAAACTCTTTGCTAAGATTTAAAAAAGTACCGTTCGATAAACCGTGCATTTTACCTAATTAAAAAAAAACTTGTGTGTTTTACAGCACTCGTGCATTTTACATTACGATTACGCTCAAGTACGTAATAAGATACAATACAATATTGAAATTGGTGTAGTAAGAGACCCTTTACGAGCAAATGTGTTATAAAGATCATTTAGATAATTTCTAGTCCAAGTTATATTTATTTAGTTTCGAATGTAAAAAGACAGAGCATCGATGTACCCATTAATATATTTGCAACTTTAGGACTTTAGCTAACATACTATCAATGTTTTATCTCTACAATTGAAATTTCCGATAAGCTTCTCTGGAATAAATCAACGGTCATTCCAATAATCGGTTCCGAGTCCGCTCCGGGTTTATCTCGGTCCCGGGGGATGGCGGGAATCCTGCAACCGCCCCAAAACGAACCGATCCGATCGCAGATTAGATCGCACGAGTACCTAATGAATCTATTATCATTCATTGCATTAACATCACTATCTCGCCACTGAGCCCAAATGAGAATTACCTATTCTAGAAATATGAGGTTGCAGTGCAGCGATATAAGCTAGCATACGTTGAAATTAACTTGTTCTGAAGTTATGTGCCTACTTACTTCAAAACGTTTGATTCCTATGTAGAATGAATCATATTGGTTAACGACCGTATTAAAGTTTAATGTAGAGTCACAGAAATAATCCAAAAATAACCATAGAATCCTAACATTTTTCGGTGACGAATACTGGCATCTGCCTTGGCCGCGTACTACTGACTGAGTATTGAGACAATTATGTCGTGAATCACATAACACCATTATAGATGATATTCATGAGTAACGGCACCGGATTCGCCGGAACAGGTTCGGAAGCGCGCGCCAAGAATGCGCGGAATCTGCGCGCGCGCCGATCGCGAGCCACCGCACCGGCCGTCTCGTGGGAAGCTGGACCACGACCGTGATACATTTCTCTACCGAATTACTATTAAGGTCATCCATCACGACCATTGTGGTGACGTTTCAAACTAACGGCTATGAAATGTTTGGTTTAAACATGTCTACACAAAATATTTAGGCTCTAATTCTGTGGCTCTATTCCATACTTATGTTATGTAAACTAGTTACTAGCGAGCGTGGAATTTACTTGTTTCTTCTCTAGCGTAGTGTGAGGTGAAATTACTGGTATGAGAGTTTTCAAACAACCTTAGAGTGTACCTATTTTGTAACGACCACTATCAGTCAGCGATAAACATAAACAAATAGATGTCAAGGTTAAACGAACTATATTTTTTTAATGTTTGGAACCCAATGGAACCCGAATTTCTCTATTTTATTTGCGGTTTTCAGGAATGCTTTAATTTCCATCCTATTTGGATGTAGATTGTTCTTCTTCTGTCGTGTGGGTTTCAATATCGGTAGTATTGTATTAAACCGGAATAATAAATCTTAGGTACCGTCCAAAGCGATGACTGTACATCTGGCGAAAGTAGGTGAAGGGGATACTCGTATTTCATTCATAGATCCGCGTTGGCCAATTCCAATTCATCACGGACCTGCAGTTTTTTCCCGCCATCTCTCAGCTGAATCACGCCATCTTGCACAAGGTGTGCCACAGATTCGCGCACTCACTATTATTGCTCGTATCACTCGCGGCAAAATTAACCGAAAAGTTATATCGCGGAAGTGACTCAATATTTACTCGGAAATGTGATTCAGAGTTCCGAATTGACTCACTGATGCTGCTATTTGCTAGTTACATCTGAGGATGTTGTAAAAGTCTAACGTGATTGCGCTTGAGGCTGTTTTCGTGCGTCAGACATCACGGGGAAGATAATGAGAGATAGCGGTGCGGTGCGGTGGCCTGTAATTGGCGGTGTCTGAGTCAAGTATAAGAAACTGCGTGAACGGAACGATACGCGCTTTATCATCGAGATGAACAAAAACATCGTGGGAGAGCGGCGGCGGCGCGGCGGTGGAGGCCGGTGCGCGCCGCGCGGTGCGGTGTGTCATCCGCATCGCGAATATCATTACGATTTACGCGCTACAATCGTGTCAAAAGATTGCTGACCATATTTTAGAGTGTGATTCTACCCATGAAACTGAACAACTTTCCCCAAGGAACATAGGTCGAAATATGAAAAAAAAAAATTGGCCCTCCCATACAAATAGACACGAGCCGCTGACACCATTTGTATGGAAGGCAAAATTTTTTTTTCGTACATATTTCGACATTGTTCCTGTTTCTGTTTAATGTTCTTTGGGAAAAGTTGTTCAGTTTCATGGGTAGTAGAACCCGCCGTGCTCATAAGTAATCTATGGTAGAACCCCCTAAAATAAAGAACCCTAAATGGTCAGTTATTATGGTCAGCTATTTTTTTAACTCCCTGTATAACCTGTGGTATAACTAATCTTTATGTTAAGGTACGGTGACTGGTTCGGAAAATTAAACACAGTGCGCTTTTTGACCTTCGAGAGAAAAATGAACGAAATCTAATGGCAATCTTTACATTCGGCCGGTCGGATGAGACCAAGGTTGAGTTGATACATCACATCACAAACCGAATGATTTACTTGGCTGCGACCAAAAAGTACTGTAGTAACATAAATTTTGTATATTTTATCTTGTTCTCAAGTCGTTCTTACATTTCATTGGCTTACCGACACTTATCAACACTCCCACGAACGAAAACTTTATCTTTTTTCACAAATATTCGCGCTACTAAACCTGTTTATTAATCAAGGAATTTGGCAATGTGTGGCGAGCAAACGTGCAGCGGCATTTATGTGGCTACGGTTTTTATTGCCACTCAAAGACCTAAGAATTTTTTAACATTATCATCGCAGCTAATTTATCTTACATCGCCTGTGTAATAAATTTGTTTATAATATATTATTAGTTTAAAGATACCGCTTATAAATAAAATTACTCACATAAATTATTGAATTCCCAAACTCTGCTTCAATTTGAAGATGCACCCCATGATAATTGATGATTAAACTCTAACTTATTTTATATTACATTACACCTAATACCTAATAGACACATTTATCACAACTTACAAGTTCTTAAACATGCTAAATTGATTGGTGATGGATGTTTCATGACGTGATATCCCACCAGCAGTTGGTGGGTTCCTGGAACGTCGCGTCTCGTGGCGCCAACCACTAGCTTCATTTAAACTGCCTGCGTCGGCGCCGCGCCTCACGTTTCCACTCGACGCCATTTTAGAAGAAACGATTAATAATTTACTCTTATCGGAATCGTAATTTAAAATTCGACTTTAACTTCAAAGGCGACGCAGCCGCAAGATTTCATATTAAGAATATTCTGGGAATACGACACAAATCAAAATCGGAATAATTTTTGCATAAAAACTATTTATCCAATCTACACGCTTCCGTCCAGTGTGGAAGAAACTCAATCTTTACCACGAGTTTTCCAGTTCACTCAAAATATTTTGTAAGATATGGTATGGTATAATGTAGAGATATGAAAACATGCTAATCCCAATATTCCCCTTGACGTGCCTAATCACTTATTTCTTTAGCAGGATTACCTTGAGCCAAGGGCGGTATTGTTGGTAGAGATTAGCGTCTCTCATAACCACAATGATGGTGGGTAGCTACTGACGTACTGGCATGTTTGCCACTTTAGTCACAGAATATAATAATAGTACTACATAGTTACATACTAACTAACACTAACTGCCTCCGTGGTCTAGTGGTCTGAGCCATGGGCTCTCGATCCGGAGGTCCTGGGTTCGATTCCCATGGGGGAACACAAAGTTGATATTTGTTAATTTATTACTTTGTGAGATTTTCCCCAGTTTGGCCCATTGGCTGAATCACCTGAAAGTCCGAGAAGAAAAAGGATTCCGTGGTTCGGAGGGCACGTTAAGTCGTCGGTCCCGGTCACTATCATTGACAGTGGTCGTTACACAAACCATGTCAGAGGCACATTAGCTATGTGCTATTAGGCGGTCTAAAAACTCTCCTGTAATTTTTTGACTTGGAAATTCATGTGTGACAAGTGCCCTTTTAGTATTTAGGCATCAACTAGTAACCAAGGGAAGCCAAACGATACTTTAACGCTCCTATAATTAACAGGCTTTTATTTTTTGATTAGCATTTGCAGTAGGAACTAGGAATCTCTATCGAACAAAACTATTGTGTAGTGAAAATCCAATGTTTTCTGTGAATCAACTGTCTGGATCCTTCATCATGTCTGACTGACATCAATCTCAAAGTTCACTTATTAATTTACCTTCCTGGCACTTGGCAGACCCCGCCGGGGGCCGGGGCGCGTGGCTCACATTAGCAAGTCAATGAGTGGCTCAGTGCGTCGTTCACCCCGAGCTCACCCTGGGGGAAGGCCGGGGTCAAGTCGCGCCCTCTGACGTCAGGGCTTACGGCGCCACGGGGCTCCGCTTTATTGCCCATACATTTCAACAGGAGTTCATAGGAGGGTGAGAAATGCAACTAGCTATTATGGCTTGAGCAAAAATAGGAATCATTTTTGAATCATTGAATTTTGAACTGTGTATTTTTGCGCTTGACTCTATTCTCCAAAGGTAACCAGAAGTTGGCAATTAAACAAATATCGGGTCGATCGACTTAAAACTCACACGACAGAAGAGGAAAATCAAAAGCATCAAAATTATTCACAAAACAAAAATGTAAACAAAACAGCCTGATGTTTCAAGCCTTTGTCAATGTATTTGAGTATGCTTGATTGTTGGCTCACACGGCCCTTCTTGTGTGGTATGTCTTCTCTCCCACATACCAACCACATGTACTCGTATCAGCCTATCCCCACTGTTCCCCACATGTGGACCGGTCTCATTCCATACTGTAGTCCGGTCCAGCACTGAATCATACCTTGGAATGCGGACTTGGTCCATGATCAACAGTTTCACATCATACATCACATCGACGGCTGAAAAGCTTTCATTTTCATTGAACCAAGCAACCAACTGAAGAATAATTTTAAACCATAATATCATGATTTTAAATGAATTTAATCATGACTGCCTCGACCACTTGATCATTATATTTTTGTGTCCTATGAATCATCAATTCAAATTAACCTCGCTCGATGTCTGTGTAGAGCTAACCACAAAGCGACGAAGCGAGACTCTACAATGACTTTTTGGCGTATTTCCCAGGACTGTTTTGTACGTAGATCT